>JAOUQW010000047.1:5071562-5084086 GCA_028565825.1 Olivaichthys viedmensis | reverse complement strand
CCTATTTAAAAATAAACCTGAATATCCGTTTGGAATTGATTTGAACACGCAACCTTCTGATCTGGAGTCAGACGCGCTACCGTTGCGCCACGAGGTCTCGCGGGATTTTTCCCACCCACAGCAATAACCATGTCAAATCAATTCCAAACGGATATTCAGGTTTATTTTTAAATAGATAAATATATCTACTCTATATCTAGGCTATATATCCGAGGCGGTCAGCTGCTCCAACACAGGACCTCGTGGCGCAACGGTAGCGCGTCTGACTCCAGATCAGAAGGTTGCGTGTTCAAATCACGTCGGGGTCAAAACTCGTTTTGGATAGATTCTGTCTGATGTGTTTATTTATGACGTGAATCACAAGAGTTTAACTTTAGCTAATTTATGAAACATGTTGTTGTTGTTGTTGTTGTTGTCTTTACTTTGTGCCTTTATGTCCCTCTCATCTACAATCCTGTGTGTTGCTGACTGCTGTCATGTGAATCTAGAAAGAAAAAAAAAAAATACTGTCCTGGGATCTCGTCTTGGATTTCTTCTCCTTCTTCCTTCTTCTTGTTCTTCTTCTTGTTCTTGTTCTTCTCCTCCTCCTCCTCCTTCTTCTTCTTCTCCTCCTTCTTCTTCTCCTTCTTTCTGTTTTTCTCCTTCTTCTCCTCCTCCTTCCTTCTTCTCCTCCTCCTTCTCCTTCCTTCTTCTTCTTCTCCTCCTTCTTCCTCTTCTTCCTCCTCCTTCTCCTTGTTCTTCCTTCTTCCTCCTCCTCCTCCTCTTCTTCTGCTTCTTCCTTCTTCTTATTCTTCTCCTCCTCCTTCTTCCTTCTTGTTCTTCTCCTCCTCCTTCTTCTTGTTCTTCTCCTTCTCCTCCTTCTTCTTCCTTCTTCTTGTTCTTCTCCTCCTCCTTCTTCTTGTTCTTCTCCTTCTTCTTCTTCCTTCTTCTTGTTCTTCTCCTTCTTCTCCTCCTCCTTCCTTCTTCTCCTTCTTCTTCCTCCTCTTTCTCCTCCTTCTCCTTGTTCTTCCTCCTCCTCCTCTTCTTCTGCTTCTTCTTCTGATATTGTTATAGCTATTTATAATAAGGGGAGTAGTTTTAATTGTATGAATGGCAGTAAAACGGTTACTCAGGACTGGCAGGTTTATGATCGTTTCTGTTCGGCTGTACATTTAGACTTCATACCATAAGTTTGCAGGAATTTGACTCAATCAATAAATATCGGCAGGGAATATATATTATTTACATTTCTTCATAGGCTTGCAATGGCTTACAATCAAATCTGGTTCTAAATCTAAATCCAACCGTTAATGCAATCCAGCATTGCTCATATCTGCTGGCTCTACACAGTTTTAATGATTAACGCGGGCCCAGCTACAAGGTTATTGAGGAAAATATCCCAAACATGCAACACCACGTGGTATTCCACCAGATGTGTATAGTTTTGTGTGTTAATTACCCCAGTTGTTTTTATTCCACTTATTTTTAATAGAGCTTTGAGCTTCTGTAGAACTTCAGTTGCTAATGCTATGAAAAGCCATTAAGGTCGACACGATATCCCACTTACCTCAGATGTAGTCGATCAGCCAAGACATGTTTGGTGTCACGTCAAGTTTGCTTCCTCAGCCTTGTAGCGCCAGGGCAAAACTAACGCAGTTTTATCAAATAAGGGACGCTTACAGCTACCAGTTTAGAATCGCGCAAAACCGCACGTCTAAAATCCTCACACTGTACATTTCATTTTGGTCGAACTGCTCCTTGCTCCAAACTAAATGATCTAGAAATCAGCCGCCGCCACCACAAAGAGAAAACACAAGAGACTCGTAGGATTTAAAAGGAGTTTTTAATATCAGATCTTCATATACAAACTTGATATTGTGATGTCGTTTGCCACTTCGCCGATCTCAGGCATTACTGTGTGACAGCGTTAAATGCGCACATACTCGGAAATAAAAATATCACATGCTTATGGAAGTCGCTTCGGGGGGAGAAGAAAAAAAAAGCGACGTTGAAGAATGGGCCATCTCCTGCGAGAGTCTTTCAGTGTACAGATTTAGGCATTGGTTTTTTTTGTTCAAATAGTGCTATTTACGTTTTGACACGCGACCGTTAGGATACGCATACACACACTAACGAGAGTGTGTATGCGTATCCTAACAAACAAAAAAATTCGCTCAGGCAGTAGCGTTTAATCTTATGCTAAAACACACAACGAGGCTACAACATACGCTAAATGAATTGGTCCGCTGCCTACCCCACGTTAGCAATTAGGGATGCACCGATCCAATGTATTCATTTTCAATACGATCCCCCAGAATTTTATGCTAAGCAGTACGTCAAGCAAAACTGACCTGCAAAAAAAGGCTAGTGGTAATGTTACATGATCAAGTTTGCGCTTGGCGGCTCAAATTGAGCTTTAGACTTGACCATATTTGGAGCATGTAGGAATGTTTAGCTTAGGCAAAAATAAAAAAAGCAGGGAAAAAATGTCTGCCTCTATGGGGAGCCCTTCACACAGGAGGGTCGCAGAGTGATTTGCATTCCAATACAGTGAAACGTGCTAGCCAGGCTAAGTGTTAATATATCTTTTTGACAGTATACCATCTCAGTTTCAGCAAGCTACATAAACTAGATTCAAACCTGCTATGGTGACCGTGGTGGTCCACCCTACTGAGCTGGTCCGCGCTCGCTAGCTAAGGTATTGAATGTGAATGTAGCTAGCCGGCTAGCATTACACCAAGGGGCTGTCATTGAAGAAGCTAAGCGCAACTAGCTAGCTAGTTTGGTAGTTAGCTTCTACCACGCTATAAAGTAAATGTATTAATCAAATAGGGTCTTATTAAATAAACTGGCATTACACTGATCTTATTGAATACCTTACACATTAATACCTAAATCTTACCTTTATACCTAAACAGTATATCTATACCGACATCTAGCTTGGATGGGGTCCTCAAGGGTCCCTTTGTAAGAATGACATCAGGGGAACCAGCAGTCACCACACTAATCCAAAATCAGTTCGGCAAGTAAGATAGCTTCACTTTCCTCAAACTATTATGAATGCAGGATGAAAAATTGTACGTTTTCTAGCTAGCTCAAATCTTCGACCTCCTGGCAAATCATCTGGGACCGTCTAATGGGCTAAATTAAAACTGCTTAAATGTGCAAAATCTTGCAAGAGGCATAGCAGGTGAGAAAATGGTGCCTACTAGATGCTACAATTGTTAAATAAGTTACTGAACTACAGTGACGAGTATCTCTCTTCGATTAGCTAGTTCGGTTAGCTAGCTGAATTACCTTGTGTTCAACTAGGCAAAGGTTTGCAAAGCCTAGCTTAATTCACTTGAAGGAATAAAATGTATAGTTTTGTCCACCAGCATTTAAAAACTGGAGTTAGCGACTTCGAGAGAGCTTAGCAACAATTGTAAAAGGCCCCATTTTGCTTCAGCTTTTCAACTTAACCTAATAGCATTTTAACTCGTTTAGCTAAGGATGTTAAACGCGGAACATTTTAGCACATGTCTACTAGGGTTTAGGAAACCCCAGGATAGAACAGAATGCAGTCACTTCATCAAATCCCAACCGTTGGCCCTAACAGCGTAGGGAGCACTAGCATACGGAAACGCAAAGTCTTCAGACCCTTTACATTTCACAAACATAACGTTCAACTCAACTGTCACTATGTACAATATAGGATCTTCATATATTAATGATTTGAGTTCGTTATTTCAATACATTTAGTCTTCTGCCTTTATAGAGTATTCTGAATATGTACAATATAAATTACTACAGTTTCAATGATAAAATAAATAAATAAGATACAATGGCCGTGGCATCTGCAGTGTTTTTTCCCCCCCTCTTGCAAGGCGGTGATGGAAGGAATGTCTCACTCTTCTTTCCATCAAAGGAAAGTGAAAGGAACATCGTGGGAGGCTGATATGGAAGTTAAGAGTATCTACATTTGTGTGGTTTGTGCCACCGTCTTTGTATATCTGTATTCAGATAAGCTGCATGTGTGTGTTTTTGTGTGTGGTTATGAAGATGAGAGGGTACAACAGTGGTAACACCTGTGTCAGACCAACTCCTGGCCTCAAGAACAGGAAGTCAAGCCTCTGGAAACAGGAAGTGTCAGTGCAGGTGACTGCAAAAAGCTCTGCTGCCGGCTATACCACCGTCCCACTGGGTGAGTTTCCGTTTTGTGTCGATAATGGTTGAGAAGAATGCTGCAGCAACAAGATGACAAATAGACAATGACAAGAAATTAGGTTCAATTTTACAAGGCCATTACAGACTCCGCTTACACCTGGTCATTTCATGCATCTTGACTATAAGGATTATATCTGCATAGAGATTACGATTTTAGATAAGAAGACAAGAAGTTGGTTGTGAAGCGTTATGAGCTCATTTGCATATTAGCATTATACAGCAATCAAATTGTAATTCAGCTAACCGCAGACAGATTTGACGACAAGCATAAATGCATGTGGTAAAATCCATCTAAACACAAGACACATAAAGCAACTAGGTGTAAATGGGATAAAAATCTGTTTTGAGATATTCCAAAAGCTTGGTCAGTAACAGTTCTGAAAAACAAATCCCGCAAACTTTTGCGTTTTCCCTGGTCAAACACAAATTATTCTCCCTGAGCCAAGAGCTAAAAAAGAGCAAAAATGTGCACTGAAGTAAAGTAAAATTAAACTGATAGTAATGCCTATAAGGAATGTAGCATCATTTGAGGACTCACCATTTTGCCCGGCCGTGCCCAGGTGCAGATGAGTCCCTCTTGGCATGCAGTGATGATGCAATCGTCCATGAAGACAAGAACTGTGAGCCTCTCATGGGCGATCTTCTTACAAACAAGAGGTTCTAGCAGGGGGATCTCGTTCATCCGTGGGCACAGCGTTGTTCCCAGCACCTTAGAGGCATCCAATCGGTTGCTACGCGGCGCTACGTTGATCTTGTCATTGCTCTTGCTGATGTTTCCAAGACTGTGGTAACGCTTGTGCTCCTTTTCCCCTCCAGTGACGGACTTGTCCGATTTGCGCTCTTGGAGCGACAGCGTCGCAAAACGTCCAATGCTAAATGGAGCAGTGCTTCCTCCGCCGCTTCCTCCAGTACCTCCGGTTTCGGTACCCCCCTGGCTTTTTGAAGCGTTTGCAACGGCAGGATGCGGAAGGGAATTGGATCTTGAGAGCGACCGAGGTAGAGGAAGGGGCAACGCTGGCGTCTGGTGGGTGTTGGAAGGGTGATGGTGGCCTTCAACCCCTCCACCTCCACTCGTGCTGTTTAATCCTGCACTAACGGAAGGCGGTGCATTGGAGCCAAACGTGTTCGTGAGGGCGCGCGAAAGGGGAAGTCGAGGATACAGGACATCATCCGTGAGATCCCAGAGGCAAAACTGGGTATCTTGTCCCACTGAGCCAAAGCGGTACGAGACAGACGGACCGCCGCCTCTAGAGCTGTGTCGAGAGAGCCGTGACAAAGTGCTGCTGGTTCGCACACGACCAAAATTCAGTGCCCCCTGGCCCTGGTGGAGATCCTCCTCACTACCGCTCAGCTCCATTGGTTCCTCTTCTTCTAAGCTGGTGGTAAAGGGGTCAAAAGCCACCACGTTGACCCAGGACTTGTGGCCGTGACCTCGCGCCACCACACGACTCTCCGCAAATGACCACACAGTAACCAAGTCATCCTCTCCACCTGTAGCCAAATATTTCCCATCCGGACTCCAGGAAACGCAGAGCAAGCCGCCAAAGTAGCTCTTCATGACACCATGGAGCTCCATTGAGTCGAAATGAAAGACACGGAGGCAGCCATCTTGGCCAACACAAGCTATATGCACGCCGTCGGGCGAAAATGCAAATTCATTCAGCCCGCCTTCCCCCACTGCCCATCGCAGAAGTGGATTACGAGGCGTCTTGGTTTTGCAAGCGTAGACAGCAAATCCCTCGCCCTGCCGAAGCAGAGAATACTGTGGAGCTGTTGTACCACATGGGTGCTCCACATTATAGAGGTAGAGGTGACCACTAGCATGGGAAGCCAGGAATAAGTTTTCGGATTTAGGGAGCCATTTGAGACACGTCACTTTAGTTTTGTCTATTAATCGCTGGAAAGCAACAGAGATAGAGCAGCACAATGTGGATATTAGTTACCTCTCTGGGTTTCGGTCATCTGTGACCAACAATCTTTGTTAGATTCTTCTCTTATTGTACAACGTTAACCAGCTAAGACGACAAATTACTCAGTAAAAATTACATAAAGGTTACCATTCTACAAGCAAATTACACTAGACAACAAATTATTCTAGAACTTAAGATGCAACGTCCACTGGACAACCTCACCCACACACCTCCTCATTGAAGAGCTTGCTGGTCTCTTTCTTGATGGGGTCTAGGTACTGCACCTGGCCAGCCGAGAAGCCCACAATGAGAGCCACGCTGTCTGCGGTCGCTGAATACTGATTAAAATCATGGCACGTGGGCTGCGTCCCTTTATATATACGCTTATCTATAGGCTTACTAAGATCCACCGCCTATGGAAAGAAAGAGAACAAGAGATAAACACCACATGTGGAGTGTATATGGTGCGAAAACAACATGTAGAAGAGATCAAAAGCAGCACTAACTTCACTACCAAGTGGACCAAATGGGAAAATCCTCTGTGTAATGTGGGTCGAGCCAGAACAGTTCTATAAGAAATGATAACAGGCTTAACATAGCAAAATAGGCTTTCCACTACATGAATAAAACATTGTTCCTTTTATGTTGATCTCGCATCTAGCAAACTCCACTTGAGCTGATGAAGTATTGACACAGCACTTAAAGGAATAGCTTGGGCAAAAAATTGTGTGTACACGTGTTACCTTTACCCCAAATGTAGTCAATCAGCCAAGACGTTTGATGTCTGACATTTGCAACTTTAGTTTTGCATTAGCGTACCCTAAAGACAGCCATCCCCCAAAGTTGACCACTTTGTGTACATGTCAGATTTTTGCTGTTACATTGACACGGAAGAGCGCAACACAAAGCGTGAGCCTCCTCCCTAAAGCACCCTTTAAACGTAATATATGCAAAAAATCTAAACTGTAAACAGTATAAAACTTTGTTTTTAGAGGTTTTTTAACACCAGATTTCTCCGCAGAGTGTCTGAGCAAGTTCTACTTCTACTGAGTAGCAGTTTCTCTAGGAATCGAAACACTTTAAAAATTATTTTTAGACATTTTTATTATTATTACAAATATTTGCCTTATTATTTTGATAAGAGGACAGGAAAGAAGACAGCGAAAGGAAGGAAGGTTCAGAAGTGTAGGCAGTGGAGGGAAGAGGACATGGTGCATGCTCTGGAGGAGGTGGCTGCTCATATGGCAATAAGGCAGGCAACCCGGCTTTTTAAATGTCCCCTGTCAAACCTTGGGAAACAATGTGAGTGGCCGGGTGACCCACAGCTGCAGAACAGGCAGACCACAGTTGCGTTCACCAACGGACATGGGGGCTCTGGTGCAGTGTTGTCTGTACTGTGCAGCCAATGGGTTCCACTTAACAAAAGCCCGGCTACTCACCTACGCCAATGCCATGAGGAAGAAGAGGAGTCAAGGCCGGGACCTTCCACCACTTAGCAAAAAGTGCTGGACACTTTTCAGAAGAAGACATAACATTCTGAGCATTAGGACTGCACATACGATCGACAGAGGGAGGGCAGGAGGGTGAAGTATTTCGACTTACTCACCACCATCATGGAGGAGCTGAGGGAGAAGCCCAGACAAATTAACAACTGCGATGACTCTGGGTTTCAAATGGACAGGAGCAAGCTCAAGGTGCTGGCACCTAGAGGTCAAAACATACAGTATATACTAGCAGGCCCCTGGAACCCGAGTAGTGTCAGTGCTGGCCTGCTCCAACGCAGCTGGAATGGATATTACTCCATGCATCTTGCAAAGGCGTGCCCTGGAGAACCATACACACAAGGAGAACCAGCCAATGACCTGTATGGGAAATCACCATCAGGGTACATCGATGGTGAATTGTTCCAGCGGTGGTTTCACCACTTCATTAAACATGGCACAAAAGAACGTCGCCTGCTCTTTATCTTAAATGGCCACAGAACGCACCTCAGGCCAGAGGTCATTAAGGCGGCAGAGGGGAGATGATGTCAGTCTCCTGTGCCTTTCAGCACATTGCTCCCATGCTTTACAGTCACTGGACATAGGATTTTTAGCCCTATAAAGGCAGAGTGGCTGACAACCGAGTAAACAAGTCAGAATTTGCAAGAGTTTTTTGCCACCCGTACCAGTGGCTGAAAAAACAGTGCATTGTAGTGGAAGGTTTCAGAAGGTGTCTCATGCCCTTCACTGCGGGACCTCAGATAATCCCTGATGCACCCCCATACTCCTCTCCGATAGCCTTACCGAGCGCCTCTGCTCCACTGACAGAAGACAATGCTCCATCTCCAAATGTTGGCAGGACTGATGGAGCCTGAATTGGTAGAGGTGCTCACACAGGTACAACAAAAGAAGATAGTCCGCTGCGTACCTGTAGAGGCCAGAGTCATCACTGGAGCGGATTATGAGAGACTTCTATGGACTTCTATGGACGCTTGTAAGAAGCAGAGAAAGCAGAGCAACTGAAAAATCCACAGACCGCTGCCCTGGAACCCTCTCCGGCCTCCGGGGCATCTTATATACACCTTAGTGAGCATTCTTGAACCCATTTGAGAGTTGAACACTTGGTTGAGCAAGAAAGAAAAACAGAAGAAGTTGAAAATACTACAGGAAGAAGTGGTGGTCATTTCCTATTGGCCTTTCGATAGCATAAAGCAGCAAAATAAACAGTTTTAATATTTTTTTGGTAATAAAAGCGTGTTAAACAGTATTGCATTGTGGTGGCCGACGTTGGGGGATAATGCAAATTGTCCGGGTTTTTTTTTTTTTCCTTGACAGGACAACAAAACTTGTAACACACATGTAACATAAAAAAAAACAGTTGTTGGTAATTAAGGATGTTTAATTTGTTTAGTTAGTAGCTTAAACTGCGAAGTTTTGCGTACTGTCCGCTAGAGTTACAAGCCTAGTATTGAGAAGTAATGAAAATCTACCAGGCGCTGAACCTTTTTCGTAAATACAAGCCCACAGTAAATATCTGCCTCAAACTATATCTACATCTTCAGTAATGTCAGAAAGACATGCCATGTAGCTGAACTCTGTAACGTTATAACCATCTTCGACAACCCAAATGCTTTGCGCAATTTGCCATCATTCCGCCCCTTTAGCCCTACCTCCCAAAGTTTGTAAGGGTAAACTGTAAGTGATGTGATGATGATATGGTTCCACTTTGAACTTAACCTTCAAAATTATGGACCATCACTGCTATTTTACAAAATCGTTGAATAAAAAATGAGATTACCTAGCTTAACAATGTCATTTGAAGCAAGCATATGAAGATTCGAGCATGTGTTTATGGAAATGATTGATTTGGATAGACTTCCATTACTTGTTGGCTATATTAGGGCCCAGTACAAAAGTAAAGAACCAAGGGGCTCCCGAACAGAAACAGAAAAGCGTTCGCTCTATTGTTTGAAGATCGCTAGTTCGAGCCCCGACAATGCCACAGCCATTCCTGGCCGGGAATCCAAGAGAGCTTAATTGGTCCTGCTTTCTGGGTGGGAAGGATGGATATACGGTCAGACCGACACTAGCCAATCGTAGGTGTCTGCTAGTCTGCATGTGGGGGGGCAGTCGGTGCTGTCCTCCATGCGCATTCGGCTGTCCTATGACGTCGCATGAGCTGCAGTTCGTAAAGATGCCGGAACTCATGTCAACAGGCACTAGACTTAAGTGTAGATACACGGTTATGAATAAAATATGAAGTCCACAAAACCGACCAGCAATTCAGACCACAGTAAACAAAATTCATGTTGTAGAATAAAAATGACTATCAGGGTTCACTACTGCCATATAAGGAGATATTATATGGCCGTATTCCAAATGCTAGTGTCCGATTGGAAGAGTAACAGTCATTGAGAAACTTAACGACTTCAAATTAAGCCCTGAACATGTCATTTTAAACCACAAAAAAATAATCTATGCAGAATAATAAATGGTTTAATATGTTTTCCAAGAAGAAAATCACCAAGAAACTACAAAAAAAAACAGCCTAGAACCATCTCTACAACCATTACCCTCATTAAAAATGCAGCTATGAACATGCATGAAAATGCTATTTGGACACGCCCCTTTGCTCTCGTGCCATCCCAAATATCTGCTAGTAAACTAGCTCGTATGTCACTGATTGACACGAATGAGATTTCAGTATCGGAGTCAAACCTGTCGACATATACCATAACCACCAAAATCTTTAGCCAAGTTAGCTAGGTAGCGTAGCACACGGTTTCTGCGGCTAAAAGTTTTTTGGTACCACGGACGTGACGGGTTCAACGGCTTGCACCTATTTTATGAGATCACAGAATACGTAACCCTCCCCGATTCAGTTTTATATAGAAGCACTGAGAAAGGTTTTAAATGATGAATGTGACTTTTTTTGCCGTGTTCACAAATTGGACTTTTTTTTTTTTTTTTTATCACATTTTTGAGTTTAGGGGTACTTTAAAAGAACAGTTTTACGGCGTACAGAGATACAGGAAAAAACGTTGCGCTATTGTAGCCCGAATTCATTTCACTGGTCTCCTCCTTTAAATCCTCAACTTGTGTACTAGATCTGGTACCCATCTTCTTAAAGAAACACTCCCAAAAGCAATCGAACCTCTGATAAAAAAAAATAATAAACTCCTCCCTCAGCATTGGGTACCTACAGCTTTCAAATCAGCATTGAGCAAGAAACCCGACCTCGACCCATGTGAATTTTAAAACTGTCGGCCTATGATCAAAACCTCCCGTTTATCTCCAAGATCCTAGAATAGGTTGTAGCCCAGCAGCTAAGCTCTTACCTAAATATTTCAGATCAATAATATATTCAAATTAAACATTTTATAAAGAACCGCACAGTATAGCGATTGGTTTTCTCATGCCGTTGTCCGGCTACCTACATGCTAACACCGAGTGCGTTTCCATGCACCCTAATAATCCGGTCATTATTGGATTTCGGCCTGTTATCTGATTATTTAGCCCTGCTATAGCGAGCCGATGCTAGGCAAAATGCCCTTTCACCCACAAGAGGTTCATTTTGTAGGCTGTGATGCAGCATTTTAATTATGCAAGTTTAAATGACTTTTGTCTTTATTTATTTATGTTGAACCTCATGACTTTCCTGAAAACGTACTGAAAGGAATCTGATTATTGACTGACTCATGTAGACCCAGTTTCCCCTTTATCAGATCACCGAAGTGCTTGTAAACGCGTTGACCGGATTATTGCCAAAATCCGATTTCTTGCGGAAATCGGATTGCTTTGTACATGTAAACGCACTCATTGATAAAAGCCATTTATAAGCCATTAATTAGAGGTGGAGGACTCCATTAGATGCGTGTGTAGGCGTGTTGATGACGCGAACCACTCTTACAGAATGGCTGCCGTGTTTCTTAACCCTTAAACACGCAACGTGCACCACAAAGTAAATAGATTTTAAAGTCAATGAGGTTATAACAGCCCCGACACCTGACGATACACTTTTCAGAGTATTGTAAGTATCGTGATGTTAATATATCGCAATATCGATATATACCGTCAGATCGCCCAGCCCTAGTTTCAATTAACGTTTAAAAATAATTGCTTATTACTCACTTCTGATTGGGTGCTATAAATTTTCTGTAGGACTGGACTGATATTTGTGTGTGTGTGTATATACATATATTATTATTGTTATTTTATTATTATTAATAAATATGCATGAAAGGCTTTGATAGAAATATAAATCCTATAAATCACACATCAATTTCTTCATTAATTAAACCAAATTTATTCTTGGAAAGTCTTGCCTTTTGTTACTCGAGTAGAAATGAAATTTAAAAAAAATGTTTTAAACATTATTGAAATATTTGTAACATATTTATTGTCGTGCCTGTTTAGAAGTTAATATAAAAACACAACGAAATACATTTTAGAAAAGATTAAACTACCCCAAGAGGTTTAATATAGGATAATAATTAGCTTCACAGCTGAGGCGATATTGTGGCCTTGATGATATGTTTATTGCGGGAGATAAGTAACGGGAATTGGGCATTATTATGTGTATGATGATGATGATGATGATGAGCATGATGATGACGATGTGCATGATGATGACGACGATGAGCATGATGACGATGTGCATGATGACGATGATGAGCATGATGATGACGATGTGCATGATGATGACGAGCATGACGATGATGACGATGTGCATGATGATGACGATGTGCATGACGATGTGCATGACGATGTGCATGATGACGATGATGATGATGATGACGATGTGCATGATGATGATGATGACGATGTGCATGATGACATTGTGCATGATGACGACGAGCATGATGACGACGTGCACGATGACGACGTGCACGATGACGACCAGCACGATGACGACGAGCAGCATGACGACGAGCATGATGATGTGAAT
>JAOUQW010000047.1:5054135-5066710 GCA_028565825.1 Olivaichthys viedmensis | reverse complement strand
TTGTTTCCCTTCCTGAGAAGTGCTTTAGAGACGCTACTCGTCCTTTGAGAGCACTACTAGCTAGCCTTCTTTTGACATTACTTCTGCTGATCTCTCGTCTCTTGTTTCTTTATTCAACACATTCTGTATCTGTGATGAAGTTGCTGTTCTCTCTCCCAGTGAACAAAGCTTTATGTATTTGCTCTTCTGATGGTGAGCTCACTTTTGGTCTGCGCCTAATCGTGCTTTGGATACGACTGATCCAGTTTCGGCAAAACCTTTTAGAGTGCCATACAGTGGCAATGAAAAAAAATCCCAGATTTTCAATATGCTCTCAGACTTTTGGACCTCACTGTATATATAGATGTAGTAAAAATTGCAGCGTAGTACACAAAGTTTCCGGAGAAACAGGACATCTCGGACAAAAGTCCTTCATCAGTTGTCCTATGTAATGTTTGTAACTAAGTGGGCGATTTCAGCCAATAGAATGGTATTTATGATGTCAGGCGGGGTCAGCGCAGCAGGAGGTACCACCAGAGTCTCTAAGATGGCCTTGGAGACTCAACCAAGGGGAAGTGTTAAGAACAGCGTTTGGATGCAGGACTGGACTTTTTGGACTCTGATCTCTTACCTACTGATTCTACTTCCAAGGGGAAGTTGACTTCGGCCTGTGCCTTTCTCGAGCTCTTCAGCGCCCCCTCCAGGCTCACCACGTGCACGGTGTCTGAGAAAAAATAATAATGGGGAAACGATTCACACAAGTTCAAACGAATTTTCCTTCGGAAGATTTGACTTCTACAAAAGATTTGACTTCCTACAGAATTGCTTGCAAAGATAAAATCAACATGCCATTTAAAATACACACACGCATAAAACAGAAATTTTGTAGAAAGTCCACTTACTCTCAACGAGAACAAGGAGTGTTTCGCTGTCCAACTGATTCACCTGAACTCTGTCCATGCCTTGGTTCTCTAGCAATCGCACACACACACATAATAGGGTATCTCACACCATGTTTTCAACCCCGTTTACACTTGGTCGTTTCATCTTTGTCTTGTGCATCGATCGTATCCTGTTAATATCGCATATTGCTGTAATATGCAAATCAGCTCATTACATTCGACCACCAACTTCCTGTGTTGATCCTCGTTTTCAGTTGTTTTTCATGCTGCATCAACAATTGCGATTTTGTGTGACATTTTTTAATCGACTCGAAAGGCGCCAACATCGGCAGTCATGGACCAGGTGCGTTATGACGTACTGTATTAGGAGGGGTTATGTGGTTAATCCCTATCCGGATGTAATCCTGATACTCAAGGCGCATGAAACGAGCAGGTGCAAACAGGGTCAGTGTTATTATTGATAAAACCAAGGTTTTAGTATGTCTGTGTGCTGTATTATATTTTTCTTATAAAAAAAACCCACATTATTATTCTTTATTGTATAACATGCAGCACAAGTACCATACAAATAAAATAAATGTAATATTATAACTAGTGCTAATACTACTAATTCATATGGTGATGTAATAATAATAGCCACTAAACTATATAAATCAATCATACCACTCATAATTGTCATTGCCTGATGACGAATAAACGATTATGGTTGCTCACCGTGGCTGGTGCTGGTGAACCAGGATGTGTTGGAGTTAAGGTTGATGTTCTCCAGGAGAACAGGCTGTGCAGAGTTCGCGCCCCTGCTGACCCCAATACACACCAGAGGGTACTCCTGATCGGGCACCGCCAACATCTCAAACACACGCAGGGGGCTCGGCAGCGGGAAGTCAAAGTCCTGCACCACACAGTGGGGTTTACTTATTAATAGGTTTAATAAATCAAATTTTAAAAAAGATCACATTTATCGAAATAAAAACTAGGGCTGGCCCGAACAGCACTTCACAGGCTTCGAATACTCGTTCCTGATTAGGTGATCGATTTCGCAGTAGCTGACTGACAAACTTGCTCTTTTCAGCTAACTAGCTAATAAGCTTAATTTAATAATTGTGGCATTTCAAAATTGTGGCATATTCTGTGAATATTTTCCTTGTTTGAAGTTTGAAAATGAAAGTCAATTAAAGTTATCACGTGGCTATCATGTAGCTTAAATTATGACTTAAAATTTATTTGATGAACATTTATTTTGGAATTTATTGAACACAGATAGTACCTCTCAGAATTAGCTCGTAAACGGCAAAACATGCGAGAACAGGGCACAGATGGCAATGAATGGCAATTGGCAAGAATCCACCAGCACAACCAAAATGGAGGACAGTCAGTTTTGAGGAGTTAGTGGTTAGAGGTTAGGGTATGAGGGATAAACAGAACACATGGGATTGGTGTGTTAATGGGCTGATGAGTTGAATCAGGTGTGTTGGTGCAGGAAACACATTAAAATGTGGTTAAAAGTCACCAACCTTTATGAGCATGAACTTGTGCATGGGCTCGTACCACTGCAGCAGAACCACCCTGGACTCCAAAGCGCCGCACAGGAACACACACCCTCGCTGAGTGTTATGGACTACAGAAAGAGAGACACCTATAATGATATTCTCACTCAGTCTTTTATGAAAGAAACAGGTACTTATGGTATTTTAAAACGCAACGCAGCACATGAGGGAGTTATAGCAATGTAGATTTGAGTTAAGTTTAAATAAAGTGAATGTAACTTCGGGGGATTTGGAGTAATGGGGTTTAGAGTAACACTTCCAAAAGGTGAAAAACGTTTGTCAGCTAGCTAAAAACAATCTAGCAGTTCTTACTGCAAATTTTAATTATATGTTAAATGTTTGCAATTTAATATTTATTCTAAAAAAAATTGTTTTATATAGATGGAGTTTGAGAAATTTACAATAGTGTAGATTTGAGAAATTTACAATAGTGTAGATTTGAGAAATTTACAATAGTAATACATTTAAAAATAAATGTGTTTATTTAAAAAAAAATGTTTCTAGGTTTTGTGAGCTAGCTAGGTAAAAATAAAGTTTTCATCACTGAAGCCGAGTGGGATCTGACCTAATTGGAAGTCATAGTTGATGCTAATCTATAACGTTTATTTGGGTTGGTGGGATTTAGAGCAATGTCAATTTGAGTTTGTATTTCATAGTAATCTGGATTTATTTAAGTTTGTAGGATTTCTGGTAGTATTGATTAATGTGGATTTGAGTTAGTGTGATTTAGAATAATATGGATTTGAGTTAGTGGGATTTAGAATAATGTGGATTTGAGTTTGTGGGATTTAAAATAATATGGATTTGAGTTAGTATGATTTGGAATAATGGGGATTTGAGTTTGTGATTTAGAATATTGTGGATTTGAGTTTGTGGGATTTAAAATAATATGGATTTGAGTTTGTGGTATTTAGAATAATATGGATTTGAGTTTGTGGTATTTAGAATAATGTGGATTTGAGTTAGTATGATTTAGAATAATGGGGATTTGAGTTTGTGATTTAGAATATTGGAGATTTGAGTTTGTGATTTAGAATATTGGGGATTTGAGTTTGTGTGATGTAGAGTAATGTGGATTTGAGTTTGTGGGATTTAGAATAAAATGTGGATTTGAGTTTGTATGATGTCGAGTAATGTGGATTTGAGTTTGTGGGATTTAGAATAATGCGGATTTGAGTTTGTGGGATTTAGAATAATGCGAATTTGAGTTTGTGGGATTTGGAGTAATGCGAATTTGAGTTTGTGAGATTTAGAATAATGCGGATTTGAGTTTGTGAGATTTGGAGTAATGCTGATTTGAGTTTGTGGGATTTAGAGTTTGTGGATCTGGGTTTGAGCCTGTTTCCCTCACCCACTGAGCATGCTCGGCACCCCTTGGTGTCTGGGATCTTTGTGGTGATGGCAAACTTCCTGTTCAAACAAGACAATTCAATAAAACAAATTAAACAAAGTAGCTGAGTGTGTAAGTGTGTGCATTCATGCCTATATGCATATATGTGGTTATGTGTAGGTGTGTATTACTGCTTGTTAATGTGTGTGTTTGCTAGTTTGCATTTGCTCATGTAGGTCACATGAGCGTAAATAATGCTGACGTTTCGGTTATAGCACAGCCGGCTTGGTGCGGTTTCTACATTTGCAGGCTATGCAGAACAAAAGCAATGATGCTAATGCTACTTTAGTGCGCAGTACAGGCACAGTTATAATGAGTTATAAGAAATGTGTGTGTGTGCTGAACTAAAAAATAAATCAATGATGCTACTGCTGTGCTTCCACCGATTTACATCAGGGTCACTTGCAGCTTGCACAGTTAGCACTGTTGGGAAATGCTGAGATCCATGAGTGTGTGTGTGTGTGTAGATGCTAACAGCAATGATGCTAATGCTATACTTATGTTCCACACAGTAATTTTCAGTATGCACAATAAGCTTTCTCAGGAAAAGCTAAGATCGCTATGTCTGTGGAGTCACCTGGGTATCAGTCTGTGTGTTGGCAGCGCAACCATGCGATGTTCTTTCCTCGCGTGCTCATACAATTCCTTTAGAAAGTGGGAATGTAGTTGGGAGGACTTTCCTGACACAGAGACACACACACACCATCAGTTAGCATGGCTGTATTGTATTACGCTCTGTCCAACATGGCATACTCTGCATACTGCTCATACTAAAAGCAGTATGTAGTACGTAGTATGTGAACAACATGAATATGAACATGAATGTCAGAGTTATCTTATCTGTTAGAGTGGTGTACTAATTATCGTTTAGCATATGAGCTGCATGTGCTAAAACACATCTTTACAGTAGCTAAAGCCTGACTTAAGACAGGGATGCTAAACACTAGCCAACATTCAGTACTTAACATTCAGCCAACGTCAGCACGATGTGCGCAAATTACGCCTCAGCAATGTAACATGCAGCTCGTTTCCTAACAACGACCTCCGTCAAGACGTTTGAACGGATTCTCTGCGTTGTAGCGTTTTGGGGACGTTTACTATTTAGCATTAGCATACATAAGGGAGGCGTGTTGCCTTATAATTCAGGCGCATTGCTACTTTAGATATATTTCCTGTCATTTTGTCTTACCTGAGATGGACATTAAGACATTGCTGATGGTGTACACCCATGTGCACTTCCCTGGAAAGAGCTTAAATGAGGAGAGTTGACAGAAGAAGACGAAAGAGAGATCAGAACGTATACTGAAACGGCCTTAAAGTCATTTTAGAAATCAGTTCAAAATCAGGAGGCTAAGGTAACTAACGAATTATGGAAGATTACGGCCACAAATTAGCATTTAATTAGGCGGTAATTCAAATTGTAAATCAATTCTGGATTCAAAATGGCCGCTGCTGCAGTCTTCAGCTATGCGATGCATTGTAGTTTTATCCAGTTTTATAGATAACAGTGTGTTATACAGTGTCGGAGAACATATCCGCAAGTCTGAACAATTTGACGCCAGTTTAGCATGACCCTGATTCGTTGTCATAAGCTTCGATTAGCCGTTAGCTACGTTATTAGCTGTTCCCTTCGTAGCTTCAGTGCTAAAAGCACAGAAGCACGTTTCGGACACTAAACATTTCCTGGTTGATGGACTGTGGCGTAAGTGGGACGTTTGTGCAAAGTTGATTTAAGTCCAAACTATTTAAACGTCCTGGATGCTTGAGTAATGTTGGAGTCTCTCACCAGCTCAAGTGTAGCCTCAGAGGTGTTCATATTTAATGTGAAGATTCCCTCATCAGTGCCCAGGATCAGGTGGTGGTCTGGAGAGAGAGATGCAGATTAAGAGAGAGAAAATGCTGATGGTTCATGTCTAGTTAGCATTCTTGATAGAACATTGGCAATTTTAAGAAAACGCTAGAACATCAAATTCATCTATTATTCTATTTTCAAGTGTTCATACAGTGTTATTGTTGGTGGCTCGGGGGCCGTGTGTATTACCCATAATGCACTGTGAGCTTACACCGGTTTTAACGCAGAGTAGAGAGTCGGTTTTCGAAACATTCAGACGAGTGTGTAATGAAATAAAGCGTAAAGTTCGCCAAATTATCTGTAACATGTAGCTAGAGGTCACGTGTTTACTGTCCCTGCTTCCTTTGTCAGACTGTTATTTTTTTCCCCAATTGTCTCCCAATTTAGTCAAAGCCAGTTCTCGCTTGCTAGCTAGGTCTCCTCTAGCACACGACAGCTACCAATCTGGGAGGGTAAAGGCTAATATGTGCTTGCTCCAACACACATGAAGGTGCCACATGTTTTCTTTTCTTTGCTTCTCATGCAACTTCACAGTGCAGCTGAACACACTTGGAGGAGACACTAACTTCCCTATTCTGCATACATGAGCTAACAGACACTCGCCGATTGGCTAGTGTTGCCCTGATTTACAGGGGAAAGAGGGAGACTGTCCCCCCCACCCAGAAAGCAGGACAATTATGGTCTCTCAGAATCCTGCAAAGAACTCCTAACCATAGAGGAAAAGCTAAGATAGCTTTAGAACCTTACTTGATACAATGAATTCTAACAAGA
This sequence comes from Olivaichthys viedmensis, assembly GCA_028565825.1. NCBI lineage: Eukaryota > Metazoa > Chordata > Actinopteri > Siluriformes > Diplomystidae > Olivaichthys > Olivaichthys viedmensis. The sequence goes on along the minus strand of JAOUQW010000047.1, from coordinate 5,060,269 downwards.
GCTCTTCTATTACACACTAGTGAGTGAAACACAGCCTCGTTGGCCAGTGCAATGAGTCTGAACTGTTTGAACTTTTACCTTTGGTGGTGGGATGATCCCACGTCGTAGAGCAGTTGATTTTTAAAGGGCAGCCATGGAAAACCTTTTTAAAGAAGATCTAGGACGGGGAAAGAGAAGAACACTTAGTAGACTGTTATTATACGTGTCTCTATTATGTACAGTGGGGTCCAAAAGTGAGAACACATTGAAAATCCAGCAGCATGTTTCACTGTTTTGATCCACTGTGGTATCACTCGCTCTTCTGTTCATCTCCTTACATAAACCCTTCTCTGTTACTGCCACAAAAAACCTGGATTCATCAGTAAATAGAACTTTTTTTGACTCGTTCTTTATTCAGCACATTCTGTATCTGTGATGAAGTTGCTGTTCTCTTTCTCAGTGAACAAAGCTTTATGTATTGCTCTTCTGATGCTGTGCTCACTTTTGGTCTGTGCCTAATTATGCTTTGGATACAACTGATCCAGTTTCGGCAAAGGGTTTTAGATGTGCTCCTAGACTTTTGGACCCCACTGTATCTGTATACATATACATCCAACATGACGTTTCAGACAAAAGTCCTTCATCAGCTGTGCAAGCAAAGTGCTTCTGAAGCTGATGAAGGACTTTTGTCCGAAATGTCCTGTTTCTCTGAACTTTGTGTACTACACTGAAAATATATATGATTCTAAATATTATGATATTTTGGCAGAATTGTGATCCATACCGGTGACTTCCTCTGTACTGGACTGGCGCAATCAGGTGGCTCCTGCCAAAACACACAACACTTTAACAAACTTAAGACCAACACACTGTCCATTCTGACCCAAAGGATATGTAAATATAACTCCAGAAGGGATCAACATTAAAATACTAACACTCCTATAATACACACTTGTATCAATATATTTACTTATATTAGTAAAGCTATTGATAACGGATGGAAAATGTAACAAAAACATGATCTTAAACTCTCATGTTGATCATTTCTGATTTTTAATAAAAGTAATGTTCTGTTACTACCATACTTTACAAAAAAAGTTGTTGGGTTGGCCTTAGATGTGAGTCAAGGGCTGTCACGTCTACATGTACTGGGGGCGGGGCTTATTTGATTCACACGCTGTCAAAACGTGTCTTTGGGCTCGCCTATCAGACTTAAACGCGCTTGTCTACCCGACACTAGTTAGTGATAAATAGCAAAAATCAGATCTTGTAAATTTACCGGTAGGCTATAAACGAGAAACCGGAGAACATGTGGCCGTGGGTTCTGAACTCCCTAAGGCTGGTCTTTTATTTGTTTTTGTCGTTACGCTTTCATAGTCTTCGATAGGTTTACTTTGTTTTCCCAAATGCGGCGTGAAAGGGAGGGTTAAGGGCCTTGCCACTGTTGGGCCCTTGAGCAAGGCCTTTAACCCTCCCTGCTCCAGGGGCGCTGTATCATGGCTGACCCTGCAGTCTGACCCCAGCTTACCAACATGCTGGGATATGCGAAGAATCAATTTCACTGTACTGTACTTGTATATGTATATGTGACAATAAAGGTGACATTATTATTATATATAATCCTTATTTATTGTGCAGTTCAGGCTTTTCAATTTAAATCGTGCGCTACTCATAACCGTCATGCATTCATTGAGCGGAGCCTCTTTTTTTTTTAATACTTTCTCGCTATAACAAGTATATATATTGTGCAAATTGTCTGTATTTGGACCGTCAGATTATTATAAACATGCATTACTACTGTATACGATCAAATAAAAAGAAATAAGCTTAGTGTGCGCGGAGCCACCTTCCGCACATCGGGTTTAAAAGGAGCGTCACTGGTTACCTCTTCACTGAGGTGAGGCAAAAGGTGTTTGATCAAAGGAGCATGACAACAGGAAAAGAGGTTGCTGTAGTTGCTCTTAAAATGTAAGTGATAAACGGGTACCTTAGGAGGCTGTCGGCGCCTCCTTTCTGATTTGGGCGGTAATACAGGAGGCTGATCCGCTGAGATCTCTGTCCTGAAGCCAGAAAACATGGAGGGATCTGCCACAACACACACACACAGAGCCGAATTCTTATTTTGGCCTGTATTCCTGAGTATGCATGTGTGTGTGTGCATGCTCATATGTGTGCGTGTTGCTTACCCGAGTTGACGTTGCGGACGGAGCGCGGCCGTGGCACTGGCTGGCTGTGTGTGTGCGTCCCGCTGCTGGTTCTCAGGAGTGGAGACGGAGTGTAGAGACTCTGAGCTTTCGCCCGTTCGTCCTCTGCAGTCACACTCTCTTCTGAACTGCTGCGCATCTTCGGCTGATCACACACACACACACACACACACACACACAGGTTTGGTTGTTGTACAGTTTGTGTAAAGCATTTGTAAGTGTGTGAAACGTGCTATACAGTATAAATACAGTTTAAACAAATAAAGCTTACCTTTGGAGGAAGTGGAGGAGGAACGTCATCAGCTGGCAGTGAGTTGCTGCACAGAGAGAAACAATGAGTTCAGTTCATGTTATGGTGTGTGTGTGTGTGTGTGTGTAGGGGACATACCTGGTGAACTGACTGAAAGGTCTGTGGGAGGAAGAAGGAAAAAAGAGACATTTTTCATTAACCATTAACACAAACACAGTCCAATTTTGTGTGGTGTTAAATGTGGACATTTGGGCGTAAATAAAAAATTCCGTAATCACACCCTATTCACTACATAGTGCGTAGTATCCAATATCCAGTGAACTCAAGAAATCTCAATAATATCCAGAATGCAGTGTGGCGGTTATAGGGAGTAGGGCACCATTTCGATCATTTGTCTTCCTCGTTTGGGATGCGATAAATGCTTCATTTAGCTTAATGACACTAATAAAACGATGAGTAAAGCCTATTGGACAACATGATCTTAGCATGAGCTCATTAGCTTGTTAACTGCCCCCAAAAAGCATTCAGTCTTAGCACCTAAGGGTGAAGTGAACTTTTAGTTTTTAAAATAAAATTCGCACATTTCCACATCATCGTAGTCATCGTCCGAGTCCATGCTGTCCTCTCTGTCAAAAAATAAAACACAAATGGAGTAATATAAGTAATTTTAGAGAACTAAGAAACGGTGACTACAAACAATCATTTGAGTCATTTTATATACCTAGACAACAGCTTTGTAGTTTTGCTGAGTTACTTTTTTTTTTTAAAGAAACATTGAATTTCTAAAGGAAAGCTGAATTTTGTATAATTTTTGCAGGACAGGAGAAGTTACCTGGTTGGGCTTTTGAGTGATGTGCCTGGAGAATCCAACCACTGACACCCAACTGAAGCCTGTAACTATACAGAGAAAAAAAGTTTAAACAGTTTATACCTTAATTGATACACACTAATACCGACACATGAATACACATCCTGTTCATGACCCTAAGCCTAACCTTAGCCAAAACTGTAACCATAAATCCAATTCATAAACTTAGCCCTAACCCTAAGCCCACACATAAAAAGCCAATACAAAATTAAATAGATAAATAACAAGTAATACAAATATAAATAATCCAACAACAAGGAAATAAAATAAATAAATAAAAACAAATTATGGACAAAAAAAATACAACCATAGACGGAAAAAATTCTAAAAAAATAACAGTAAAAAAGCAATCAAACGAATGTAACAAGAAATAAAGTTTATAACAAACCAAAAATAAAGCAAAATAAAAAAAAATCAAAAGCCTAAAAATAGAGAATAGAAGAAAAAAAACATAACAACAAAAACTAATAAAATATAAAAATGCAAAATGAAATAAAATATAAAATACAAAAAAAAAAAACCCTACACACATAAAGCCTAAAACAAATGAAACATGGACAAAAATATAAATAAATAAAACGAAAAACGTTCAGAAAAAATACTGCTACAGACAGCGAAAATAAACATTTTGTCTCGTTTAAAATTAGAAATAAAACTACTGTTTGTTTTACAAAATATAATTTTCATCACTTCCATTTTGGTGCTGTTGTAAGAGAATCTTGTCTTTATTTAATCTTTAACGTTGATCAAAATCTTATACGATATTTAAGACCGTGATGTTGGGTCGGTTATAATACTGGAAATTTATCATATCATTCCAGTCCCATTGTCTGTTATATATTTATGTTTGTGTATATATTTACATCTTTTTTGCTTATAGATTCGGCCTTGGATTATATGGATTAAACACACATAACAGCATGTACACACACTCACTGTTGTATCTGGCGACTCTTGTTTCCGGTTCACAGGTCTCTGTGTGTAGATCTGATTCACTGAAACAGAGGAAACATGGCTCACAACAACAGAAAGACAGAGAGACAGAGAGAGAGAGACAAAGAGAGTGAGACGGTCTCTTACAGCTGATGTCTGAGTTGGTCCTCTCGGCCTGGTTGTGCCGGTTGATGGAGTGAATCCGTCTCAGAGAGTTCGGCACTGCCATCTGTGATCGGAACAATAAGGTGAGATCATGAAGTCACACACACTCCTGTTTACCACGTATGCTACATTCAAACAGCGCCGTGTTCACTGTGTTTACGAGAAGATTCCACATCTACGGCCCACTTTTGTAGCATTCACCACTCCGGAAGGTCGAACTTTTCATGACTTGTGACACAACGTTGATCTGATATTGATCTGAAGCTTGTTCAGCGGTCTATGCTAGGTGTAATTATGCTGTAATTTAAGTTTTATGGAATGTTCATTCAGTGATTTACCAACACATCTGAGGGAAATGCTGATATTACGAACCTTTTTGTCTTGTTTCAACTCTCAGTGTCTTTACATTGTCCATATATATATATATATATATATATATATATATATAGTATGTGCTGTGTATATATACTATAGTTATAGTTAATCCTGTCTTTGAATGGTGTGTGTGTGTGCATGTGTGTACCTCTATGTCGTCATCTTCTGCTTGTAAACATTCTCGGAGTTTCTCAGGATGCCGGAGTTTGTCCAGCAGTTCAAGGGTTAACTCCTGCCTCAGACACGATTGAGTCACGAACAAGTGCTGAGAGAGAGACAGCAAAGAGGTTATTATTATTATTATTATTAATATTATTATTATTAAGCTTGTATCTTCTGTTCTGTCCCCACAAGACTACATGCTAATGCTCTGCTTTGCTGTGCTGATGGTGTGTGTGTTGACATGACTTTAGCCCTTTGTGGGGACCAAATGTCCCCATAATAATAGGTGGGTGTGTGTGTGTGCACTCACGGTGAGCATCTTCTTGGCGCCCGGCCTCTTCTTGGGGTTTCTGATGAGCATTGCCTTTACAAAGTTATAAAACACGGGTGACCTGACACACACACACACACACACACACACACACACATGCGCACACTGTATAATGTATTATTGTACTTCTTGTATTTAATCCCAAACTTAACAACTAAAGAGCAAAGAAAAATGTTTTGTTTTTCAATTTTTTGGAATTGGAAATGAAAACCGTAAATGGAATATTTCTTTGTCACGTCATTATCCATATTATTAAGTGATGCAATCCGATTTTCCTAGCAGTTCCATTAAAGGCATTTGCTCTATATTATAATGTTATATTATATGGAAAAAACAAAGCTATCCTACCACTTGGCCTTTTCCTTGAGCTTGGGCGGCTGGTATCCACTCTTAGACATAAGAAAGAGAACCCTGAAAACACAACACGATAATAATAATTAGAATTATGATTATTATAACGTACTACACATTTAAACCAGATAATCTGCACTGATCTCAGACCGAGGGGGCTAAATTGCTACCCATGCATGGATCAGTGTGAGTTCATTAACTGTGACTGATAAGTACAGTGTGTTCTTGTAAGTACAGCAGTGTTGCCATCATGACAACAGAATAAATGGGTGAATGAACAATCGTGTATTTTTTTCAAACTTTTAAATCTTTCCACTTCCTGTAAACCATTATTGTTATGTACATACACTGTACATTATTGTTATATATGCATGTATGTATGTGAACAACATGCTCTGTGTGTGTAGGAAAAGTGTATAAAGTACACTATTTGTATCTACAGCGTTTGTATCTATTTTAGACTCAGTGGGCGTAACTCAGAACATAACGGGACCCACTCATTGCGGCGGACACATC
>JAOUQW010000047.1:5032862-5043937 GCA_028565825.1 Olivaichthys viedmensis | reverse complement strand
TTAGGGGTGATATAAGAACAACATGTTCCACCGGCTGAGCTGTGAGTGATGCTCGGGATTAACAGTAGACCTGCCTCGGCTGAGTGAAGAGCTCGGGATGGGATATACTGCTTCAGGAGATCAGCAAGATACGCCACCGTCAAACTTCGGGCCACGCCTCCTACCTGAGTCTGATTGCTTAGGTGTGTCATACAGTGTCAGAAAGCCCATCAGCACGTGTGTCTGAGACACTGAACGAGTCCACAAAGCTGGTTTGAGTGTGTGATGGTTTAGACATGCAGTTCGCGCGAGGCTAAACTGGTGGCTATCAGCTTCCATTACGTCGAGCTAAATCTTTATGGTGAATATTTGTAGACAGCTGGACTTTAACAATGTAAGCGTTATTTCAGGATTTGAAAAAATAAAATAATCTGTTCATCTTTTTTATTTTTTTTTACAATTTACAGGTCTGGTTCAAAAATCGTCGCGCCAAGTGTCGCCAGCAGCAGCAGCAGAGCAGCGGGCAGCCGAAACCTCGGCCTCCCAAAAAGAAGTCGTCCCCTGCCCGAGAGGCGGCCTCTGACCCCGCTAATGCTAACGCTACTGTCAACACGCCCTACAGTCCAGTGGCTCCGCCTCCTCCAGCTCCACCCACGGCCATCACACCTAGCTCAAGTGGCACCAATCCTAACGCGAGCGTCTCCATCTGGAGCCCCGCCTCCGTCTCGCCGTTGGCCGATCCGCTCTGCGTGTCGAGTAAAACTGCTTACGCCATGACGTACGCGCAGACTCCGGCCTACGCTCCGGCCTACGCCACATCCTCATCCTATTTCAGCGGCCTCGACTGCAGCTCGTACCTCTCCCCTATGCACGCACCACTCTCGGCCACCGGGAGCGGCGCCCTCAGCCCTATAGGCTCCTCCTCCTCTATGGCTCTGGGACAATCGCAGGCCTCGCAGGGTTATGGCCCGCCGTCCCTCGGTTTCAGCACCATCGATTGTCTGGACTACAATAAAGACCAAACAGCCTGGAAGCTCAACTTCGGTGCGGCAGATTGCCTGGACTACAAGGACCAGAATTCCTGGAAGTTCCAGGTGTTATAGGCAGGGGCGCCATCGAGAAGGGAATGCCGGACAAGCAAAGATTGTTCATAACTGTGTCTTTAATTTCATTGCACAATATGATTTCTTGTGTTGCCTGTGATTTTAAAACAGATAACGACGTAAACAGGACGCTCGGTTTGTTACTGAAGTACGCAGATATTTCAAACATAAACATTTTGAAATGCAACCACTAAAATCGTTTATGAGGCAAATTCAAAATATTCAGATTTCAGATAATGAAATATGGATGACTTCAAAGCGTTCTTCCAGCGAAGGGCCGGGTTTAATGCTCATAGCTTTTCTTATGATTTAATTCATATGTAATCGAATGAAAATACTCTCGCTCTTTCGTGTTGTTATGAATTTGGCGTACAAATGGCTTGGGATAAAAACCAAATGGTTCGAGGACACTGATCATATTTTAACAAATGGTTTAAGTCAGGGGAATTTAGTGGTCGTGACTTTTCGTACAACTTAATTCAGATGAAATTGCCCATATTCGCATGCATATGATTGGGTTGATTCGAGATATGCTGAACATGTTTACTTTTCGAGACATTTGAGTAAAACCTTTTTCCAGATTCTCGCTTTTTTTCCCTCGCTTACAAATAGAGTTCTTCGAAATCCTTAAAAACAAAAAAAAAGTCTGATTTAAATAAAATAAAATAAAAAGTATGGCATCGTTATATTATATGTCAACTCTTTTAATCTTTCGTCTTTTCTTTCTTTTTTTGTAGACATTCTGTAACATTTGTTGTTTCCTTTGCAGTTGTGAGTTCTTTGTGGTTAATTTGGTTAGGAACGAATAATATCACCATCACAGTGTTGTTCAATGATAATCGTAATATATATGGATTTCAAAATTGAATCTTTGGCTATTTGTATCGTTTTAATGGTTTTCATGTGTTGCTGTCGTCGTTGCTTCGTTTGTAAAATATTAAACTGCACTTGAAAATGGCAATCTACTCTGATAGAATAAGTTATCAAGTTTCTCTCTCTCACTCCATTTCTAGAAAACTGCCAACTTTTTATTCATTTTTCTTTCTTTTTTTTTTTCAAACTCAGGGGTTAACCTGCAAATGTAACAGTGTTATGGTTGTGTGTGAACGCCATAAATTAGTCATTTTTACACATACATTTTCTGTCTTGTTTCGATCCTTGCAAATTCTTTGCATTTGCTGTTATTTCTCGCTTTTTTCCTGTTTTGTGTTTGCTTACGTTCTCTCAACAGAATTTAGAGTTTGATAGTTTTCCTGTTTTAAGACATTAAATTAAGTTCTAATAAAATGATAATTGATTGTTCTGCTTTGGTCAATGTTGAGTACATTATTAATAGATAGACACGAAGAAGAATCCAGGGAGGAACTGCAGTGCACTTCAGTAATAATTGTAGATGTAGTAAAAATCGCAGCGTAGTTACACAAAGTTTCCAGAGAAACAGGACGTTTCAGACAAAAGTCCTTCATGAGCTGTGCAAGCAAAGTGCTTCTGAGGCTGTAGGAGGTGAAACCAGTTGATATTCGAAATGGTTGATGATGTCATCGCTGAGACATTCACTTCATGGGGTTTCAAAGTTTCCAGAGAGTGTAGATGAGTCCTTTTTCCTTATGTTTCCTCACTTCATTGCTCCCATAACAACAACTAGCCATGCAAACGGAGATGTCATTAATGTCGTGTCCATTGCTGTTGAAGTGTCTCGCCACTGGAAAGATGAAACCCTTTGTTCTTATGGTACGAAGGAGCTCAACAAAACGATCAGCATTCAGATCTTCTCTTGGTTTCCCCGATGTACAGCTGATTACATCTCTTGCAGCAGACACAATAAATGACTCCTGCGATGATGCACGAGGAGTGATGAGTGACAAAAATATGATCCTTTAGTGGCTGATGTCGAACATCTTGAACGGTTGCATGCCAGAGTGCCGTAGTACCTATTATACAGATCATTTAATTCGCTCCTGACGAGCACGTCTTTGACGTTTTTGCAGGACTTGGAGTGGAGGTTCCTTAAAAATGTAAGCAGTCTCGGGATCGTCCTGGAGAATATTCTGAAGTTTTTAAGTACAATTTCAGCCACTGTTTTATTCGTGAGATGATACGGGAGCACCAAAGGAATTCTCTCTGTCTTGGCAGTGGATTGTGTTAGTGCTAACACGGGCCATGGCATCATCTATGACTTTCTTAGGAAACCCACAGTTATAAAAAATAACTGCACATTTCCTTACTTTTCTGGAGGAAGTTGTGTCGTTCTGTCGTCTCGGTAGCTGTGAGTAGGGAATAGAATTTTTGCAGTGCTTGGGATGGGAAGAGTTGGACTGTAAGTAGGAATGAGAGTCTGTAGGTTTATAATGGATGGGAGTTTTGACAACTATGACATCATCAACCATTTCGAATACCAACTGGTTTCACCTCCTACAGCCTCAGAAGCAGTTTACTGCACAGCTGATGAAGGACTTTTGTCTGAAACGTCCTGTTTCTGTGGAAACCTTGTGTACTAGATAGATAGATAGATAGATTCAGTTTGTTTATCCCAGAGGAAACTGCTGTACCCACTTGATCGTTAATACACAAGTGCTTGAGAAGTATAAGTTCGAAATCTGCACGTGGTGGTATTAGAAGCAAAATGAGAGGGGTTATATGTATCGTTACCAAAAGAGAGTATCAGAAAATATTTTACAATCCTTTTGACGCCAACACTGACAACTATGAAAAAACTGAAAACGTAATGTCTGGCCACCCGACTGTAGTGAGTTAAATTTAGCCTTTAGGACCGAAACAGAAATATCGAAAACTTGTTTTAATCACATGTTGAGAACTCCATACAATACCATAACGTTCCCACATTGTTGGTAGCCACGAAAGCAGTAGCGCTCCAACACCTCCTAAAACTCAATGTAACCTCCGATTGCAAGTGAGAGTGATGGAGAAACAGATGAGCGAGATGACAAGACATAAATACACAGAAAAAAGAGAGGGATGAGTAGGAGAACAGGTAGATACAGAGGAAGATGGAAGGAATAAGATGGTAAAAGATAAGAATTCGGGAGAGAGAAGTAGATAAATACACTCTTAGAAAAAGATTCCAATTGAGTTTGTCCCTCTGGGGGAACCCTTAACGATTCTATGTACAACAGATGGAAAATACAGAAAACGTTCCAAGCAGTACCCTGTTTAGAAAGCTAGAACAGTTGACCATCCAAAAATAGATGGAAAGATACGCCTCCTTCTGGTGTAGTACGGTCGCTAATCCCTGAGTGCAGCATATGACCATGTCGAGACAGAAGACACACACACACACGCTACTCCTTCCACAGCTGCCTCATCAGGACACCGAAAATAAAATAATATAAACATAATAAACAAATAAATAAATAAACAGAAAAAATGTAGGTACACATGAATATGAGTTTATTAAGACTCTCTCTCTCACTCACACACACACACACACACACACACACACACACGCACACACAGTCACCTACATTTTCACACACACACACACACACACGCTCTAGGTATTCAACACGTGAGAATATTGCAAATGCATGCAAATACTCAGAAAGCTTAACATTATGGCGTGTGTTCCTAGCTTGGTTAAAAAACGGCAACGTCCTTAACGAGGCCAAATTGTTTAAGGCAAAAAGTTGATGAAAGCTAACCCATTAGCTTATTTTTACCATCACAATTTACCAGCTACCAGTTTAGCATTGGGCAAACTGCATGTTTAAATCATCACACACTCAAAACGGCTTTGTGGAGTTGTTCAGTGTCTCTAACAGACGTGCTGATGTGCTTTCTGACACTGTATGACACACTGTTATCTATAAACATGGACAAAAGGACGCTGCAGAGCTAAAAACAGTCGGAGCGCCATCGTTTGGTGTCACTCCGCGCCAGTATCAGACTCAGGTAGGAGGCGTGGCCTAAAGTTTGAAGGTGGATATATCCCTTAGAAGTTATTCGGATGATAATATAGTTCACATCAGGACTTTTTCTACTTTACCAAACTGTTTATGGTGTTAATGAGGCATATTATGTCTTTTGAGGCGAGTGTGTGATGATTTCGACATGCAGTTTGCATGATGGTAAACTGGCGGCCATAAGCTTTCCTTACTTGTTAGCCACATTGGAGTTTTAGCTCTAGTGCAAAACTTTAAAAAATAAAAATAAAAATAAAAACATTTGGGGTAATAAGAGATAATAGGTTCATTGTATTGCTGTAATCCACTGTAAGGAGATCCAGATGAAGAAACTTGAATTGAAGAATTATGAATGGTCAGTAGCCACAAACGCCATTATAAAGTTGGAATAACCGTCTCTCTCTCTCTCTCTGGTTCTCCCTGTCGCTCTCGGTCTTGTCTTGTGTCTTGTTATTTTTACTGATCTAATTTAGAGACAGTTCCAATCCTCTTAGTGTCCTGGCCCTCATCACTTCTCTAAGCGAATTAGTCAGGATTACACCCCCCCTCCTTCTCTCATTCAGTCTTGCGCCATTAGTCTTTCTTCCCAAATGTTTCTCCTTCCATCTGCATGGCTTCACTGTTTTCTGCCTCTTTTTTTAAACACAAAAAATGACCAAATATACATGTTCCTACCCGTGCAGCTTTCTTATCTCCTCTGTCCTTCTACTCATTTAAGTGAATGGTAGGGTATGTTTAGCCATTGTTTATCCAGCTGCTTCTTTCGATAATCTGGAGCTGCCATAGAGACTATGGAAATGATGTAAAGCAGGCTCTAGATATTTTTAGAACTGCTCTGGAGATGCTTGATATGCTTGGAATGGCTCTAGATGCTCTAGATATTCTGGACATCTCTATAGAGTCTTGAGATGCCCTGGAATGGCTGTTCCAGAGGATGCTAAAGAGGATTTGATGCTCCTCGAGTTCTAAATATTTTAGAGCTAAAGATTCTGGAGATGATCTGAAGTTCCACAGAGTTTAGAGGAGCCCTAAAGCTGCTCTAGAGATTCTGGGTATTATCCGAAAAGGCTCTATATATTCTGGAGATGATCAGACGTTGCTCTACAAGGTCTGGATATGCCCCAAGAGCTGCTCTTGAGATTCTGGAAAATAATCTGAAATTGTTCTAGGATCTGGATCCTATGATGCTCTATATAGACTTTCTGGAGCTAGTCCTGATTGTGGTGATTTGGAACTTCTCTAGAAGATTTTACCTTTTTTTCTATAGAAGCCTTAGAGAGACTGTGTGGTGCAGGTTGTGATTCTGGTGTCACTTGAGCCAACATGCTTCTAAAGATGTTCTTCTGTAGACTGCCTGGCTGTTGTTTCAGAAGATTCTCCAGAAATGAGAGAAATGGTCGATGTTGCCTGATGTTGTACAAACCTGCACAACTGAGAGACCTACATGACCAATTCCATGTTCAATAATCTATGATAATATTATGTATTATGCCACAGCGCTGTTGAATTCTGGATACTGATTGGTCAGAAGGTGTTGTGTGTATGTCACCATGCAGTCCTTTCCTCCCTCATTCCCTCCATTCTCCCCCTCCACCGCAATGCACTTTCCCTCCCGCTCATCTTTCCCTATGTTTTTGTTTTCCTAAAAGCTTTTCCATCTCTCCATTCTCCCTTCCTCGCTTCCTCCATTCCTCACTTTCAATCTCACTGTCTTAATCCAGCGATGACCTCAATCCTGTGATGCAATGGGTCACATGATATGGAATAGAGGCGGCAACAGAGGGAAAAACATGCGGTAATCCAGACGAGTCCACGCCATTTCGGCCAATCAGAGCGCACTGTTAGACCTTGGGGTACGTGTTGTTGGTGTGGGGCAGAGTTCGAAACAAAACAAAAAAACAAAACAAAAAATGTTTATTTGTTCATTTTCCAGGGAAATGAAAGTTAATCCTATACTGTTTTTGAACCACCGATGTGTGCGGGAGGTTCACACACATTTTCCGGGAAGAGGGATACGCAGAAACATTTATAATTCAGGTAGAAACCAACAATGGAGCAGAATGAAATAGTAAAAAACGCTGTATTACTGAAAGAAGTGTCTGTTCTAGGCTTGTTCACTTTTTGGCATAATAAACGTCCAACCCTGTTTGGGCGTTTTTCAGTACATCACGGTATCAGCATACAGCTTCCCATTCTTGTGGTATTTACGACTTCAAAATGTTCAGATAGCGAAGAGTTCACAAGTTGTGACGTAATGTTGACTTTTCTCAATATGGCAGAACCCATGTAAGTTTGGTTAGCAGTCGATGCTAAGTGTAATTACAGCGCAATTTTAGTCGTACGGAGTCGTTTCTTTGTTTTTTACCAACACATCTGAGGTAAATGTTAATATTCCCATTAGTTTTATCTTGTTTCTACGGTCACTGTGCCTTTACATTGTCCTTATAAAAGACTTAATGTGCTAGCTAGCTCAATCGTTAGCTTCATTTTCAGTAAAATTACAGGGAGTACTGTTTTGGTGTCCATCTTGCCAAGAGAGACAGAGCTAATTAATTGCTATTGTTCATTGACATTATGATGTCAATACTTGAAGCTGCACTAATTGTTACTAATCATATGCTTTGGCAACATTGGACTGTACCCAGCCATGCCAATAAAGCTATCTTAAATTGACCCGAGAGAAATCTCAAGTTCTCAGTGCCGCTAACAAGCAACAGTCGTCGAGAAAACGGCAAAGAACACGTAGTTCGGGATGGTTCGTGCAATTCATTACTGCGTCACAAAGAACAGTCACTAACAAAAAGAGTTTCATACGTGCTACTTCTGCACTACGCATGCCTATTTAGTAGCCATCTAATAGCCTCCTGGCTAATCGGCTAATCAGCAGCTAGCATACGAGTTAGCGCTCAACGTAAATCAACATACTTAGCTAAAGCCTGACAGAGGACACATGGACGCACAACACAGACAACATCTAGCGCTGTGCTACGGATAATATAGCTACCTTCATTCCACAATTATTTCAAGGTTCATTGTAAACCATCTCGCAGTTAAAACGGATGAAGCTTGCACTGCATTGTGGGTGATCCACACACTCCACAGGCCACCCAGTATGAACAGAGAGAGCAGTAGGGGGGAAAGAGTAGTACTGGAACAGTTTGGTTAAAAACTTTGGATCCTCTCACTTACTCGAGTGCAGAACGTCAAAAGCGGACTATCCAAATAAAGTTTAAAAAAAATAAAATAATAATCATCTGCATTTTATTGTATACTACTTTTCTTTATAGGGACCAGCTGAGTGTCCCCACAATTTCAGAATTGTCATGTGTTCCTGTCATTATCAGGACCTTAGGTCCTCACAAAGAGCTAAATACACGCACACACACATACACACACACACATACACACACACACACACACACACACACAAATCAATATGGCCACACACGCACACCGAGCAGCAAGTGTTTATGAGGTGTGTCCTCAAGAGCCTTTGTCCCTGACTGGTACCATTGTGTGTGTGTGTGTGTGTGTGTGTGTGTGTGTGTGTGTGTGTGTATTGCGGCATGAATGCAGCGTTGCGGGTTGAGCTCGTGGCTGAACAAGGTTAATCCCTTTGTGCACTATGCTGTACTAATCACTGGGCCTCTCTGGGCCACGCTAATCTACACACACACACACACACACACACACACACACCCACACTCTTGCCCACTCTGGCCCTAAATTAATCTCTCTTAATGTCTGTCTGTCTCAAAAAGTAGTACATAGTAGAACATAGTACTGCAGATTCAAACGAGATGAAACTCTTGAAACACACACACACACACACACACAGCAGAGCTTTTAGCATCCTGTCCCAAACACCCCGCTAGACATCTGCCCTCTTTCCAACCCTGCATCTCTCTCTCTCTCTCTCTTTAATTAATCTGCGTTCTGTTGGTCAGCATTTTGCAAAAGCAGACAGACGGCTCGCCAGTAATCCTGCTGCCACACACACATACACACACCTTGGAGAAGGTGAACTCGCACAAGGAACTGCATACACACACAAATACACAAATGCACACACTTAAAAATGTTACATACTCGTACACACACACACACACACACACAACCTCTCAAGTCCACACATCGTGTAATATGGTTGGCTGCATTTGGGCCATTTTTGGTCCAGACTCAAAATACAGTGAAAACCTGAAAATAAGGCTGTTTACAGTTGGGCCACTTTTATAACAACTGTTATAACAACTGTTATAACAGTTTATAACCTGTGTTTAAACTCAATCACGACTCGTCTGTTGGGGAGATATCGTCATACACGACAGATACATGCACTGACTGTTTTTAGCTTTTTATTCTGAATCTTATTTTAATGGCGGTCATGTAAATAAATTGAGTCGCTTGAGTTGTTGTCATGGTGACCCAAACCTTTGATGTCACCAGTTCTTGGTTCCAGACAAGCAGCATTTTGGTCGTGAAACAAAACTTATTTTGCTGGGTCAAGGACCAGCTCTTTTGTGGTGAAGTTCAAAATTTGTAACCGGCACCAACAGCGCAGTAATAGCCCCGGTCCCTAATCTAGAACTGCAAAACAACCGGGTCTAGGCCAGCAAAATTGGCTTGGTTCAGAAGCTTCTGGTCTGGAACCGAGAACCGATGACAACAACTCTTATCGACTCACGGTATTTACACGACCGCCATTGAAAATTACTGTTAAAGGAAAAAACTAAATAAGTATCGCAACAACGAATCAATGGTCTGTGGAGAAAAACAAGCCATTTCATTGGCGACAACAAACTGAACAGAAGCTACATCGCTAACGATAAAGGGTAACAAAATGTCGTTTGTGCAGCTACACACTCCAAAACGCAATAAAAACATGTACATCTGTCATATTGTGCGTCATCGTTGTCCATGACAACGTCTGTGCTGTGTATAGACGCTAAAGAATTTGACGTTGGATGGAAAAATGTGGTCTCAACGCCAGAAGTTCAACTTGTAAAAACCTGCAGGGGTGCTATCATTTTTCCTATTTGTCATCTGGTTCCATAATGATTTGGCTCCTAGACCGAAAGTCGGTTCCTTAAAAAGGTTCACTGGTTCTCTGAACCAACGATTTGGAACCAATTTGACAATTTCTCTATTTTAATCATGACAGTAAATCATAAGTTGAATCAGGTGTGTTAGAACAGGAAACACTAAAATGTGCAGAACCTACACACTCGGACACACCCATTTTCACCTCATGAATAGTGTTAATTAGTGGGTGAGTCGCATGGAACATCTTTCCAGCAAGAAGCATGTGCAGGTCTCATGATAGGTTGTTTTTTTTGCACACATGTGGTGCCACCTGGTGGTCGGAGCAAGAACCTCACACTGAGGCGTAAGAACAAAGTGTGAAGGGAAGCAGTTTGGTTTGTCTAGGTGTTGAGTTTTATTTCAGTGACGCTCTGTAAGGCAAACGGAGTCTTTATTTTTTTTAAACTGGTATAGATATATATCATTATCAAAACCATTTGTGTGAAGATGTTTAATCTCGTCTGGGACTCTTAATAAAACTGCAACATGGCATGTGTTTCATGTGAGAAATTATTATTATTAAAAAAAAAACAGCTATACTGAAAAATGACAGCAAGTTAAATGTGATGTTCCCACCCCCCGGTGGGCGTGGTTTACAAAGGAGACGGGGTGTGTCATGCCTACTCCCTCTCTGCTATCGCCACCAGGTGAGCCTCGATCTCCAGGTCGCTTAGAATTCTGAGAGAGAGACAGAGAGAACAGTAGAATGACGCCCACTGACGCATTTTGAACGAACGTAGAAGTTGTTAAACACTTCATTGGTTCTCAGTCTTTAAACACATACACGCACACGCACACACACACACACACACACACACACACACACACACACACACTGAAAGTTCTCAAAAGCTCTGAGTTTAAAAGCTAGAAATAAAAATTCAACTGTAATAGGATTTTGGATGTAAAAAAGAAAAGAAAAAAACACCTTAAATGGTAAGCAGTTATGTTTAGAAAAAAAATCTAAAAAAAAAAAAAAAATTTTATTTTA
>JAOUQW010000047.1:5015826-5026023 GCA_028565825.1 Olivaichthys viedmensis | reverse complement strand
ACAGCTGCTGGTGCCCCTAAAGGCCTAGCTAATTTCACGTGTCTCAGAATAGAGTCTCCAATAACCAGAGCACTTTCTACAGGCTTCTCAGCGGGTGCCTCACTGAGGAGGGCAAACTGTTTGACACGCGAACAGGAGAGGAGTGCTGCTCCAGTGGGCGAGCCTTAGCATTAGCTTTAGCTCTTCAACTATTGCGCTGAGACGTCACCCATTCACCCTGCTGTGAGGGCTCTGATGCCAGAGTTGACGGCTGACTGACTTCGCTTAAGGCACCAGAACTTCTACTTCTAAATGCTCAATATCTCTAACCTTTCCTAGAGTCTGGATGCGCACCTCTAACACTACGAGCTTCTCCATCAGACAGGCTACCATTTTACACTTATCGCAGGTAAAACTAGTGCTAATGACAGAGGAACAATAACTAAATATCCTGTACTCGACACACATAATAATGTTAGAGTTGGCCATGTTAACATGTTAAAAATGCTACTTATTTTTTTATCGCTTTGTCAGTTGATTGTATTTTTCTGATGGACTCCAGGTTAATCCGTTGTAAGTCTGTTTTTATCCGCTGCCTGCTTGGTTGTATCAGTTTGCTGTCTCTAAAAAATCTTGAAAAAACACTCCTTAAGCAAACGCAGGTATGCCGAGTAAACTGAATAAACGTGTAACAACGGATTAGAAAAGTTTAATAAATAATAAGAAAAAGCACGACTTAGAAGTAAAAGAAGTAGTAACGTTTGGACACTGACACGGTTCGGTTCTCCAGGCAAATGGATTCGAAAAACAGGAACTATGTCACAGGAAATTACGAACATATATATTTTTTCACACTGTATATAGATTAGGAACTATACAACTAAATCTATATAAAGTCTTTAAGTAGTTAGCTGAACGACACGGTGGCGTAGCGAGTAGTGTTGCTGCCTCACAGCTCCAGGTTCCTGAGCTTGGGTTACTATCTGTGTGGAGTTTTACATGTTCTCTCCGTGTCCATGTGGGTTTTCTCCGGGTATTCTGGTTTCCTCCCACAGTCCAAAAACATACCAGTAGGTCTACTCTAAATTGCCCCTCTGTTTGAATGAGCATGCTAATGTGCGTGGGTGTGGTGCCCTGCAATGGGCTGGTGGCCCATTCAGGATGTATTCCCGCCTTACGCCCAGTGTTCCCGGGATAGGCTTCACTGATTCACAGTTAACAATGAATGAAATGGTAATTATTTCATGAGATGTTCATTTTCATGATGTTTTGGCTCGAGCTTTTTGGGGGTAAAATATTCTTCATGGAACTGTCCATGGTGCTCAAATACCGCTCATTTTCTTCTTTGGTGCACTGAGGAAGAGTTATTCATTTTCACCACATATTATACCACTTATTTTTAGTTCTGTATTTACTATGTTTTTAGTTTTGAAATGTTCAATTATCCCAGTGGATGTCTGCATGTGGAGATTTATTTCAGCCTGTAATAAATGTTGTATGGGTATGTGATTTTCCAGGTGAGACTGGTGACTGTGCTTGTGAAGCCAGTCCTAGTATTTGTGGCCCTGATGGCTTGCCAGGTGACCCTGGGAATCCAGGTGATCCAGGATTGCAGGGGTTTCCTGGTCCACATGGTGAAACTGGTCCCTCTGGAGATCCTGGGCTGGAAGGAGGCTTTGTGAGTAAACTGTCCTATGTGTGTGTGTGTGTGTGTGTGTGTACTTTTGTGTGTATACATAAATATCTACAAGCATATGTTTGGAATTGCTAATTGCCATCTTAAATTATCTTATTTGATTAAATTATTTTAAAGTGTCTTATGTATAGACATATGAATATAGACGTATAAATACAGATATAAATACAGTATCATGGTATGGGCCTGAAAATAAAGCAACTTTTAAATTAAATTAAATTGAGATTGATAGAGGGTGGAAAAAAGAAATACAGAGGAAGTAAAGTAAAAGGGAATTGGTACTCATGGGCATTTTTATGCATGTTGTATCTCATGTCATATGGTTGAATTGATGTGTGTTGTGTGTTTCACAGGGCTATCGGGGGTTTCCAGGTATCAGAGGGAGGAAAGGAGTAAAAGGAAACATCTGTGCAGTGAAAACCAAGGGTGAGACACATAGCACAAAGCTCACACAGTGACCTGTACATGTTTATAGCAAAAATATATATATATTAATAAATAATAATTCTCATTTAATTTAAGGTGAAAAGGGAGAGGATGGCCCACTAGGGCCGGTTGGTTGGCCAGGATTCAAAGGCAGGCGAGGGGATGATGGGAAGCTTGGGTCTGCTGGAGATTTTGGTCTAGAGGTTGGTTATCAAAAGGTTATGGTGAAAGTATTACACGACTGAGGGTAGCAAAGTTTGTTGATTATACAGTACTGAGATTTATATAGGCTGTCCTCTTGATTTGGTGCTTGGATTTTGCAAAATAAAAATTCTTATGCATGTATGTATGGATGGTGGATGGATACCTTGGTATAGGGATGATTAGATGAACCAAAAAATGGTTGGATTGGAATCATCATTCAGTATGATGAAATATGGATATGCCTGACTTTTAGCAGTTGTTCTTCACATTGACTGAAGACTATTCCTTTTTTAAGGGTGAAAGTTTTGTAGGTTTTCCTGGTGATAGGGGTTGTCCAGGAAACATGGGCTGTAAAGGTGTCAGAGGCCCATTTGGACCACAAGGCCAAGGAGTTCCTGGGCCATTAGGCCACCGGGGAAAAGAAGGTGACCAGGGACCTCCAGGACAGAGAGGGGTTGTTGGGCGTAAAGGAAACAAAGGTAAGGTCCAAAGGTCATCTGGAAGCCAGGGTCATAGGTTAGCATAGTCAATGCAGGAACTTTCTTCTTCTTTTTTTTTTTTTTTGGATTCTTAGCATCTGAATGCGAGCACTTGGATGTCATAAATTAAACATTCATTAATATTCTGATTGGATAGTGGCTGATTGGATTTGTTTATTTTCCGATAATATGACATGTTTTTGTCTGGAAAAGTATTTTCTAAGAGTGCAGTTTAAGGCTTAAGGCTGATGTGATCCCAAGAGCAGCAGAATTTTTAATTTAAATCCAAAACCTTCACAATGGACACAAAGTGACAGGGACTTTTGTCGGGCTTTTGGAAGCACCGAGATGTGCAGTACAAAGATATTTCTAGGAATGGACTTGGGAAATACTTTTGTAATGGCTTTTAAGTGTTTTAAAAATGTCACATGAAATGTTTAAAACTAATATAAAGCAATTGTTGCTGCATAGCATGATGGTATTATGCCAGAGTAGCACATATTTCAAGAGGTCATGGTTGAACTACCAGTGGTCATGGATTAATACTCTGCCACGTCTTTATTATGGTCAACATGATCAGTAGTTCTAGACCAGTGTTTCCCAGCCTAGTCCATAATTTTGCTCTTGCTCAGCTCCTAGTACCAGGTATTAATTGTTTGAGATTTAATTTCAAGGTTCAGGTGTGTTAGAAGCTCAGAGAGAGCAGAAATGTGGATCTGTCTTGTTAAATATTAAATGTTAAATATTGCAGTGGCCAAAAGTATTGGGGCTAGATGGATGGCTTTCCATGGATGGAGCGTTCGTAACCAAGGATCATTTTTTGTTATCTTCCCGTTTAACCCCTTAAACTCCCCAGGGGGTCCAGACTTGCACTCCTTGCTCTTGTAACTACACAACCTTCCTATTAGTTTTACTGTAGTTACTGAATAATCCATAATAAATACTGAATAATATGCTTTAAGATGAATAACTGAATAATAAACTTGGCGTTTAAAGGGTTAATATTATGGTGTGGAATATGGAAACATACAGTAGTGGATTCATTTTCAGCACATTACTAAATAACAACTTTAACAGAACCTTTCCCAATATTCCTGGATATACATGCAAAACCAAATAGAATGTAAAAAGTCAACCTCTTTTCAAAGTCATACCACACTTACCTGTTAGGCTCGGATAGGAGACGGGAGACGAATACAAATGCAAAGCCATTTTATTTTAACACACTGACACTAACCGGCCATACGTGAATACACATAGGCAGACATGCAGGCAAGGTAGACGAATGTTCAACCACCAGGACAGAAACACAAGGGTTTAAATACACAGACTAATTAGGGAACAAACGAGACACAACTGGGAACAGTCAAAGACTGGACAGGGGCATAAACAAAACAGAAACCACAACATTAATCACATGGCGCTCATTGTTATGGCGACCGCCAAGCATGGAAGTTCCCGGCAGTAAGTTAATGACATTACCACACTGATCAGGTTTATTCGGGTCCATTTTATTCCTAAGATGGTATGTTATTTGTAATCGATTGAGCATTCTAAATTGTGATTTCCTACTTCTATGTCAAATAGATAGATCAATGCCATATTACTATATTGTCACCCAGGTCACTTTTTCTATTAAAGGATCAAGATCAGCGTTTCATATTTGTAAATTTGCCCCAGAGATTTTGTTTTTTGTAAGGGCTGTATAGCAATAAGTCTAATGTACTAAGGCCTTTAAAGTAATTCCTCTACTGGGGAGGACTAAACATTACGGTCAACTGCAGAATTATTGGCACCCTTCATGAAAATGAGCAGTTAGATATATAAAAAGTATAAGATGGGCATTGAGTGATATTTTAAGGTTAGGCATGTGAAAATACTATCTCGTTTTATTTTAACACAATTTATTTATTTATTTTAAACATAAGTTTTCTTAAGTAGTGAATTTATTTTTCTTCAAAACTATTTTTTAGAATAACAGCACTTGGCCTGTAATATCTTACAAGGTTGGAAACACTTGTAGAGGGATCTCCTTCATGCAGGACATTTCAAGATTCTTTATATTCTTAGATTTTTGTGCATGTTCACTGCCCTTTTCAATTCAGACCACAAGTTTTAAATCCATTGACTGAGATGGCCTTTGCAAAACATTTACTTGTATTCCTGTAATTATTTCGGTGTTGATTTGGATGTAAGTTTGGGGTCATTGTCTTGTTAAAACTCATAATGCCATCAATCTTTACAAAGAAATTTGCGCCTTGCGTGTTAGATTAGCAGCTTGCATCTTAGCTTTTCCTTGTATGCAGCCCCCATTTTTTGTTAAACATGCCGATGGTGTGCATGCTTCTTTCTCAGCCAATGAAAATATGGTCTTACATGGCAAACTCTTCTATCCTAAAAATAATCTTAGCCAATTGGGGCACTCAAGAGCACCTTTTATATGACGATGTCTGTTGTAAAACATATTACACAAATAAGATTGAATTGATGAATTTAAATCATGTGCATTTGAATGTGACCAAACATGTAAAATTATGCTGCTCTCTGTGTAGGTGATATGCAGCCCTGTATACCTTCCAGTCCTGGAGTCTGTGGACCAAGGGGAGAGATTGGTGACCAAGGTAGCTATTTTAGCAGAACAGAACTGATAAATGAATTAATGAATTCATAGGTTGGTTGGTTGATTAAGTTGCCTGTGAATTAATTAATAAATTAATTAATGACTGAATTAATTAATTAATAATAAATTAATGGATGGAAGAAATTATGTAAACTTATTCATAAAAGTGCGAGAATATATCTTATTACAAGGAAAATCATGGATATCTGTCACGTGCGCGTAACCTAGCATGGCGGGTCACATGTAGATGGCCTCCACGTGCGCAACCGCGCATGTGTGAGCATGTGTGTATGTGAGTGTCTGTGTAGCCCCGCCCTATCTCATCATCATTTGTTCCCAGCTGTTCCCTGTTTGTTGTCAGTGATCGGATTGTATAAGTATTCCCGTGTGTCTGTCTTCAGTGCGGTTTATTGTTTGTCGTGTTAGTGTGATCTGTGTTTGTTTCTCTGTTTATTTATATTTAAATATATATACACATACATACATGCATACATACGTACGTACGTACGTACGTATGAACATACATACACACACACACAAAGAGAGAAAGATCAGCACGAGAGAGCCGCAAAAAGGAACATGAGATTTATAGGACAAAAAGGCAACCTTTCATGCCGCTGCCGTCCTCCTGGAAGCTGTTGCGCATGTTGGTTTGTTCCTCCGTCTGCTCGCTGCCCGACGAGGCCACGCTGCCCTGCGGAGAGAGCGGCGCATGGTCCGCCCCTGCGCCCTGACGCCCACTCACTTCCTCCTGGCTCGGCCAATCGGAGCTGCAGCCCGGCTGGTTGGTGGGAACCAGGGACATGGAACGCTTCAGGGGGCTCGGCTGCACCTGACCGGCGAGGCCTGAGGGACAAAACCAACAAATCACCACCCTCAAAATAGATTCAAAAGAAAGCGTGGAACCATTTATTCATAAAGCTCCGCTATGAAACACTGCATTACCAGCATTTTATATTTACAGATTCCATCCATCTTATAAAACCTACATACACCAACCTATTGTCATTTTATATTTCCCAAATGACCAAGCGGTCACCAGAACCCCCCCAGAACACTGACCCGTGCTGTTGCCGATGACGGGGGCGGGCACTCCGCCTGCACCGGGAAAGGCCATGTGCCCGTTCTGGCCGGCAGGAGAGTTGCACGTGGACGACGGTTTATCGTGCCAGGCGTGTGCCGCCTCCAGGGGGTCGGCCTGACCAGTCCACTCGTCCGAGCCCTGTCGGGCGTGATGGTGGTGGTGGTGGTGGTACGGCCCAGGAGGGGGGCGGGCCGACAGGTGCTCCTCGAGGTGGTTGAGCCACAGGGCGAGGTTGGTGCGATCGTCGAGCGTGGTGGCCGGGTGGATGAGAGCATAAGAGAGCAGCTGGCGGCTCTCCTCCACGAACAGGCTGCTCTCGATGGTGTGGCTCAGGACCTGCTGCAGCAGCTTCATGTATTCGCACTTGGCCTCGCTGTTGCGCGGCTGCAGCAGGGGGAGGTGCGAGAGCAGCAGCGACACGGCCTTCTCCTTCGGCTCCTGCTGCCACTGGCTCACGATCACTGGACAGAGATTTGGGTAAGGTTTTCAGGAGGTGCTTAGCCTAAATACAGTTACTGAGACGTCATTACATGAAACCCCACCGCTGCAGATGCAACAGTGTCACAAAAATGGCCTCCAAGACTTTTCAAATGTTAATATTACGCAGCAGAGTTTAATCGATCTACGGAGGACCTCTGACCCTACTGGGATTAAAAAATGTGAACGTTCCCCCCTTCTACATTGCAACAGATGTAAATGAACCGTGTACAACGTTACCTGCGTTGTTAGCCTCGGCCTCCAATAAGTGTATCTCGGAGCAGTCGGCCAGCCAGTGCTCCAGGCAGATGTGGAGGAATCGTGCTTGAGTCCGTGAAACCCTCTTCAGCAGCGACAGCAGCGCCACCGTCTGTTCGCATTCGTTCCAGCCTTTGAACCAGTCCGTCAAAATCCCCACCTGGTCCCGGAACATCATTGCGAACCCTCACGGAAACCTCTTGAGGCGAGGGGTTAAGGAAAAGGGGGTGTGGCCTTTTAGGGTAGGATTGTGATTTGGGGGCAATGTTAAAGAAGCCCCCCCCGCCCCCTAGAGGTTGGGGAGTGTTACTGCAACAGTCTTACAGTCCACTCAGGAGCTGCATAAGAAAAGCTTCACATGGTTCTGGCCCGATAGGAGGGCCGGCGGCGCAGGGAAGGAGCAGTGAGGTCAGAGGTTAAAGGGTCACAAGAAGGGCGAGAGATGGTATCCTTTGAAGCTGGCGGGTGAATGGTTCTCCACTACCGTGTCTGCGGGAGACGGCAAGGAGCTGAAGAGAAACAGAACGCATTACGTCACAAAACTGTTGACTCCTCCCTGTAAAGAACAGTCGTCCCCGTAGGCCCACGGTCATTGTTTTTAAAATTGTTCGGATTGCCTGAACGTTTTATTTATATATATTTTTTTAAAGCTTCTATAATTAAAAAACAAGAATGAACACATTTTCCTGTCCTGAGGAAACCACATACAACCGGTTTACTCGAAACTCACGTATAATGTTGGTCCAAGGCGCCGACAAATAACGATTACGCCAAACACAACTTTGTAGAACGCTTTAATGAATTTATACAGTCAAACGTGTTTGAAAATGAAGCTGTAAAGCCGTGTAATGGGACTATTTGTCATTTATTCATTCATTTATCTGCAGGAACCGCTTTATCCTGGTCAGGGTAGCGGTAGATCCGGAGCCTATCGCGGGAACACTGGGTATAAGGCAGGAAACACACACCAGTCAATGGCAGGCCACCACAAATACACCTGAGAGCAGCCAATCCACCTAATGGCATGGGAGGAACCCCATAAGGACACGAGGCATGAGAAATTCACACAGACAGTAACCGGAGCTCAGGATAGAACCCCGGACCCTGGAGCTGTGAGGCACCAACACTTTTCCCAGTACAGTAAAAGATGTACTGGATTCCTTTAAGTGTCGGTCAAGTACCAGAAGGAGAAGCCCTCCAATAACATCTCCATATCCTTCATTACGGTGACCCATCACCATCATCATCCGTCTTATGCGGCTGAGATTACAAATGTGCTTAACGGCTTCGCTGCGCAAATGGAGCACCTTACTGCAGACTACAGCAACTCTCGATTCCAGATTAGCCTCGTCTCTAGTCCAGATTAGCCTCGTCTCTAGTCCATGCTGTTAGAACACGCCAACAAACCAATTCAGGGGGTACAGAGTGACGAAAGATGACAGCCTTACTGCAACGTCTTCAATATCTCCCAGCAAGAGCGCTGATCTAGGATAACCGCATGCAGCGATGTCATTCACTCGTTCCTCGCAGGATAAAGATTAGCGCTGCGTTCCAGTCCTGTTTTTCGGACTTTCCCCCCTCTTCACTGCCTCTCGGTTAAACCCTCCACGTTGTTTGAGTCTTAAAAAGGCCGTTCCGTCAGTTTAACAGCTTCAGCGACGTTCGTCAGATGAGGGATCGCGTCAACATCGGTGAAGACTTATTGATTTACTGACGCATATGAACCAGAGGGGGCATTGCGGTCTGATGGGATTTCCTTCACAAACCAGCGACAGTCCATAATGCGGTTTATAAATATACTACGCAGGGGCAATATTAAGGGGCAATATCCCCTGCGACACACTTCTCCCCTAGGGCTGGAAGTGCACACTCATGTGACGTAGTTGAAACGCAGCAGAGTCTCGAGGCGCAGCCGACAAGTGCGTGTTAAACTGTACTGAAACGCAGGGCTGCAGTTACCTTTGAAGTTATTTCGTTGTGGTTCATGTAGTTTTGCTCGAATAAAGCACGCTGAAAAGCTGGCCAGCATCGTGTGCATTATTTCAGAAAGTACAGTTGGCAGGTTTTTCCCGCCACTCACTTTTTTACTGGCGGTTAAATGATGCTTGCTGAGCTACAGACAAATTTAGATAATAAAAAAAAAAAAACCCACACACTTTTCCCCGTAATTTGGGAATAAAATCTTGATGCATTACTGCAGGAGTTAATGAACAGAAAAACACAAGTCTGACCAAAAATCGTTTGGCTATTTGCCAGAAGTTACGGAACGTTCCGCCCAACCGGTTGTACCAGATTCCACGCTTAAGATAGAACCATGCGTTTAAAAAAAAAGAAAAGGAAAAGACTTGTGAAAAGAATGCAAGTGCCGATCTATCTGTATTTTTTACCTCTTGGAATAGACCACAGACGCACCTCGAATCAATTTTACTTTTCTGAGGGGGGAGTCGGGACCCAAACGCACCATTCATTTTTGGGCAAAAACCCCCACAAATGTGCCATTCATTATTTTCACGATGGGGAATAGAACCAGAATCCAGGCTATAAGCAGAACCCAAACGCACTGTGCATCATTTATACTTTAGGGAACAGAACCCAAACGCACTGTGCAGTATTTTTTTACTTTAGGGAACAGAACCCAAACGCACTGTGCATCATTTATACTTTAGGGAACAGAACCCAAACACACTGTGCATCATTTATACTTTAGGGAACAGAACCCAAACGCACTGTGCATCATTTATACTTTAGGGAACAGAACCCAAACGCACTGTGCAGTATTTTTTTTACTTTAGGGAACAGAACCCAAACGCACTGTGCATCATTTATACAGTGAAGCCGGAAAGTCTGCACACACCTTTCACCTTTCTTACTAGACCTGGCCGCCCGGCCAAACCGAACAATCAGGAAAGACGGGCCTTGGCCAGGGAGGTGAGCAGGAACCCGAGGGTCACTCTGACAGAGCTCCAGCGTATCC
>JAOUQW010000047.1:4971735-4981735 GCA_028565825.1 Olivaichthys viedmensis | reverse complement strand
TCGATCTGTCTGTCTGTCTCCCCCTTGTCTGTGTAGGAGCAGTCCCTCCTGCAGCCCCCCACTCTGCAGCTGTTGAACGGGATGGGCCCGTTGGGTCGCAGGGCCTCAGACGGGGGAGCCAACATTCAGCTCCACGCACAGCAGATGCTCAAGAGACCACGCGGCCAGTCACCGCTCGTCACCAGCCCTGTGAGTGTGTGTGCGAGCGCGAGAGTGCGTGTGCGCACGCGCGCGTGTGTGTGTTAGTCCTGCATGTACGGTACGGTCCGACTCCACGACCAGGAATCGTTTCTATTCCATCACACGTTCGAGGCGATAACAGAATATTGACGTTTCCCCTCATGCATATTTATTTAGAAAGGCAGCCTCATGAATATTCATGAGGACCAAACATCAAAGGCGTGCATAAAAGCGGGCGGCCCGTTTGCGGGGGTTCCGCCGAGTTCTAAAGCGATGTGTTTCACCTTGTTGGGAAGTGACGGCGAGCGCGCATGTATGAAGTGTACATCAAATGCAATTCATGCCATCGTTCTGTTTCAAATCGACTTTTATCTGCCGTCCCAAGCGTAATCTAAATTCAATCAATTTAATTAATTAATTCATGCGTGTTATAATTATTTGATGGAATCTTATTAGAGAAATACGATTTGTGTTGATTTTTCTCCAGCACCCAATCCCAGCCGTCACCCCCGTGGACGAGGAGGGGTCAGACGGAGAGCCGGACCCAGAGGCAGTGCAGAGGTGAGGCTGCATGCAGGGTGTGTGTGTGTGTGTGTGTGTGAGAGGGACGATGGGCTTTTGCTCCAGATCTCTTCCTGCAAACTTTCCTGTCAGGATACGATTCTCGACAGTCGCTTTTATTAGTTATTTATTTGGACCAGAAAAATACAGTCAGCTCCAGAATTATTAGCGCTCTCGATACAGATGGGTAAAAAAAAAAAATATTTTTTAAATTATATTTAATAAAATATATGTTTTTGGATCAGGTTTATTTATTTTTAATTTTCTTAGAATAAATTCACTTCAATTAAAGGTTTATTTCTCTCCTATCTTCAGTGTGAGATTAAGCTAATTAAATATTTTAAATATTTTCCAAGGGTGCCAATAATTCTGGAGCTGTGACAGTATAAGAATTTAAAATGTACATAGACACATACACAAAATAGGGAATTGTGTAGAAAGTTCGAAATTTTAAATTGTTAGATAATTGCATTTTTAGAATAATTTAAAAAAAATTTATTTATTTATTTTATTTTTGTTTTTTTTGTGAATTTTAGAATGATTTTAGATAAAAAAATATATATATATATATATATTTATTTATTTATTTTTAAATACATTTTTAGTTGACTGGTGGGGTTTAAAATTGTTTGGTGGTTATTCTTTTTTTAAATATTATTTTTAGATTTAATTTCATTTAAAGTTCATCTGTGGGATTTAACTCATTTGTCGTTAGTTAGAATTTGTTGTAGTTGACTGCTGAATTTATAATTTTTTTATAATGATTTGATTATACCTGTTAAATTAGATTTTAAATCATAATACGTTTATAAACAATCCATGAATTTTGAAATTTAGATCTTTAGAATAAAAAAAAAATGCTGGTTGGCGAAGTTTAGATTTTTAGTATTAAAGTTGTATTTGTGAATTTTAGAATGATTTTAGATTTTTAGAATAAACATTTTGGTTAAATTTTTTTTCTGAATGATTTTAGATTTTTATTATCAAATATTTTCTTTTTTTTTCTCTTTTTTTTTTTTTCTCTAATTTCAGAATGATTAAAATATAAGTAAAATGGTGTCTTGTCCTGTCCTGTCCTGTCAGCTCTGTAGGAAGAATCTGGATTTTAAGCTCGAGCTTCACCTACACAGAATTCTCTTATTTCCGCCGTCAGAAGTTACACACACGGCAGACTCGACTTCACACTGCACGACTCGCAGACTAGCAATTTAGATCTATTAGTTCTTTGGAGCGTGAGTCACTGATTTGTAATGCGTCACGCACTCCTGCAAGCTATTTATCAATTTATATGGTTCTAAAAATGTATTTTATACACAATTTACACAAAAATACAAATGCGCTCCAACAGGCGTGCGCCGAGAGTTATTGGTACCCCTACATTCAGCGTGTGCAGTGTTGTTATTCTGGCCACTTCACTGCCCCTGCATTTCATTCAGGAGGAAGCTGCCTAGATAGGCATCATGTTTTTAATGCCCTAGTTGGAAGGCAAGACGCCTGCCTTCTTATTTTGGGAAGATAAAAAAATAAAAAATGGAGGACAGAATGTAATATCTATATAATGCAAAATCGTAAAGCATGATAAACGTTTGTAATATCGGCACACGCCTACGCTCAAATTGTCAAATAGGAACATCACAAGTGGAAGTCGTGTAGTGTGGAGCAACTGGCTGTGTGTAGGATCGTGTGGGTGTGTGAGTGTGGGTGTGTCTTAGAGTTTAGGAAATAGGTGTGCGCCCTTGTGGCTTACAGTGCTTCTCTGCTGCTTATGTGTGTTTTGGTGTGTGTGGGAGCTGCTCGCTGTGCTGGGTGTCGTCGGGTACGGGGTGCGTACTAAAGGCTGCAGCACTGCTTTCTGCCACTAGGGGCGCCACTCCCTTTGCTATCCCCCTTTTCTCTCGCTCTCTCTCTTTCCCTCTCCCCCCCTCTTTCTCTCTCGCTCTCCCCTAATTCCATTGAGTTCTGGCTTCTCATAAAATCGAATTTCTAAATTCTAAATTGTCATAAAAATCTCTGTTGCTAAAATTTCCGACGGCTTCGCTTCTGACCAAGCTTTGCATAATAATAATAATATAAGCATCCAAAACAAAAAGCAAAGGACACATCCTGTCTTCCAATCAGACGGCCCAGTTTGCCAGTCAAAGAGGCGGCCAATCAGAGAGCTGATTCGTGCTGCTTCCTGTCTTTGCTCCCCCCCCCTCCCCACTTCCACGGCGCAGGTACTTGGCGAACAGCTCCAAGCGACACACAACGCACAACGCAGCGAGCTCGAGCTACACGTCCACTGAGCTCGCGAACGACATACTGAGAGCGCGAACACGG
The DNA here is from genome assembly GCA_028565825.1 of Olivaichthys viedmensis. Lineage (NCBI taxonomy): Eukaryota > Metazoa > Chordata > Actinopteri > Siluriformes > Diplomystidae > Olivaichthys > Olivaichthys viedmensis. The sequence continues at coordinate 4,978,675 of JAOUQW010000047.1, read as the reverse complement.
GGCTGGATCCCCGAGCACTCACGGTGAGGGCGCACACACACACACACACACACACAGAAGCAGCACTCGCAGTGAAGCAACAAAAACTCAGTAGTAGAGTGTTAGTGCTTGGACTGAGCGTGTGAGTGAGATGCATGCACTTTGGTTTAACCTTTGACCTTTGCCTGACCTCAAGTGTGATAGTGTGATCTCCAGCTCCAGTCCCAGAGGCACACACTCAGCTCAGTCAATGTGTGGCTCAGACTGGACATGGATTACCCGAGTGCTGCATGACCTGCATGACCTTATTCCCATGACCTTATTATTATGACCTCATAATGACTTTATCATTCGTTTGTTTGCCAGCAACAATGCAGTGAGTAATTTGGAGCAGCACATAATATATCCTGAAGAATATCTTGGACTTTTTAATGATAGTTTTATGATAATAAGTTGATCAGATTGATTAGTTATCCTAGACTATCAGTTTAGTCTAGGACAGTGTTTCTCAATCCTGGTCCTGGAGTACCCCTGCTCTGCACATTTAATTGTTTACCTAATTAGCTAATTAACACACCTGAACTGGGTTGAACTTATGTGTTAAGAGGAAGTTTTTTAAATTTAGCAATTTAGTCCTGATGAATTAATCAAACGATTTAGTCTATGGTAAGTAATCTAGCAGTTTAGTCTCAGGTAACGAATCCAGCAGTTTAGTCTAAGGTAAGTAATCTAGCAGTTTAGTCTCAGGTAACGAATCCAGCAGTTTAGTCTAGGGTAAGTAATCTAGCAGTTTAGTCTCAGGTAACGAATCCAGCAGTTTAGTCTAGGGTAACGAATCCAGCAGTTTAGTCTAGGGTAACGAATCCAGCAGTTTAGTCTAGGGTAACTGATCGAGCAAGTCAAGGGCAACTGATCGAGCAAGTCAGTCGAGGGCAACTGATCGAGCAAGTCAAGGGCAACTGATCGAGCAAGTCAGTCGAGGGCAACTGATCGAGCAAGTCAGTCGAGGGCAACTGATCGAGCAATTTAGTCTAGGGTAATTGATCGAGCAATTTAATCTACAGTAGCTTATAAAGGAATTTGGTCTAGTTAACTAATCGAGTAATGTAGTCTAAGGTAACTAATCGAAGAAAGACAGCCTTTATTGTCACATGTACAAGAACAGTACAGTGAAATTCTATACTTCACATATCCCAGTTTGTTAGGAAGCTGGGGTCAGAGTGCAGGGTCATCCATGATATGGTACTTTTGCATGATACGGTTAAGGACCTTTGCTCAAGAGCCCAACAGTGACAGCTTGGCGGTGCCGAGGCTTGAACTCACGACTTTCTGATCAGTAGTCCAGAGCCCTAATCACGGAGCCGCCACTGCCCCATTTGAGCAGTTTAGTCTTGGGTAACTAATCGAGCAATTTAGTCTAGAGTAACTATTTGAGCAATTTAGTCTAGGCTAACCTATCGAGCAGTTTAGTCTACGGTAACTAATCGAACTATTTACTCTATGGTAACTAAAAGAGCAGTTGGGTAACTAGTCTATATATTTAAGAACACAGGGGTCCCCAACTCCAGTCCTGATTGATCTCACCAGTTAATTACCAGGTTTAGGATTTGTCCACACTAATATGGATTCATTTGAAAACGAATTTTGTCCACATTGACATTTTTACATTGTTTTAAAAAAGTTTTCAGTCCACGCTGAAATGCGAAGACGATAGGAAAATCTCTATAATGAGCATGTGCAGATTGGACACACTATTGTGCCAGGACGTTAATGTCTTGGGTAAATAAACTAAAGAGTGAACACCCCTGGTCTAGGGTAACTAATTGGTTGATTTGGCCTAGGACAGCTAATCGAACAGTTTGGTTCAACCAATCAATTTATTTGGTCTAGGCTAACTAATCAGTTTTGCCAAGGGTAACTAATAGATCAGTTTGGTCTTAGGCAACTAATCAATTAGCATAGTCTAGGGTAACTAATTAATCAAATTGGTCCAAGGTAACTAATCGATCGGTTTAGCCTTGAGTAAATAATTGATCAGTTTGGTTAATGGCAACTGATTGATCGATTTGGCCCAGATTAACTAATCGATCAATTTGGCCCAGGGTATCTAATCCTTGGATTTGGTGTAGGGTAAGTAATTGATCAGTTTTGTCTAGAGTAGCCAATTGACCGATTTAGTCGAGGGTAGTTCATGGCAACTAATCTATCATTGTAGTCTAGAGTAACTAACTGTTAGATTCGGTCTAGGTGAACTAATCGATCGGTTTAGTCTAGAGTAACTAATCGATCAGTTTAGTATAGAGTAACTAACTGTCTAGGGTAACTAATTGATTGGTTTGGTCTATTGCAACTAATTCATTTGCTTGGTCTAGGGAAACTAATCAGTTGGTTTGCCCCAAGGTAACTAATCAGTTTCGCCTCAGTTTACTAATCAATCTGTTTGGTCTAAGGCGACTAATCTATTAGCTTGTTCAAAGTTAACTTATCAATCCATTGGCCGAGGGCAACTGATCGATTGGTTTGGCCTAATAAATTGGTTACCAAACTAATAAATTAATATAGTTTAGAGTAACTAATTGGTTAAGTGTGAGTTAACTAATCAGTCAGTTTAGGACAACTTATCAATATCTACTCAGACAATTAGGAACTCAATGAGAGTAAAATATTTGTCAAGATGTGAGCTTGCTAGATTTAAGTGTTACACACCTGCTAATGAGTGTGTGTGTGTGTGTCCTAGGTCGTCATATAAAGACTGTAACACACTGCACTTACCGATGGAGCGCTTCTCTCCCGTGCGGCGCTTCTCCGACGGAGCGGCGACGATCCAGGCTTTCAAAGCTCAGCTAGAGATCAAACAGCTTAAGCAGGTGCACACACACACACACACACACACACACTATCCAGTTAGGAAAAGGCAATATGGCAAACATATCATATCACAATGTTTGTAATGTAGATATTTTCAAGATACACGATTTATATCACAATATTATTTGTGTGTGTGTGTGTGTGTGTGTGTGTGTGTGTGTGTGTGTGTTAGGAGTGTGAGCAGCTGCAGAAGATGTATGCTGCGCCACAGGATGAGAAACTACTGGAGCACACACAACAACAACACATCCTCTACCAGCAAGAACAACAGATCCTACACCAGCAAATACAGGTACACACACACACACACACGCGGATCTTACCAGTTAACACACACACATGTTGGTTTTTCCTTTCATTTGCCACCCGTTTGTATATATAAACACACACACTCTCCACCTCTGTTTTCTGCAGGCCCTCTCTTTGGGACATGGAGAAAACCAGCCCAGTCATCTTACCCACCAGCTTCAGAGGTGAAACACACACACACTCAGACTTGCACACTTGAGTAGTATGTTAAAACATGTAATTGAACCATGTTTACAGTTCTTTATTTCTCTCTCAGGTTGCGAATTCAGCCCTCCAGCCCGCCGCCTACACATCCCAGCAACCACCTCTTCAGCCCAGCCAATCAGAGTCCTCCAACGGGAGGCCAGGGGATGATGCAGGCACATGGTAAAAGCACACACACACACTTTCTCATTCATTTCTGGACTGACAAATATGGTAATGATTATATAATAAAAGTTGTATTTAAGGTCTACTTGCCCCTCCTCCTTTTGCCCCCCCCCTCCCCAGGTGGGCCTTTCCAGCATGCCCCTGATTTGTACCAATCCTCCGGCGGCAGCCCGCCCCCTTCCGCCCTCCCCTGCATGGCCCTGGCTAGTCAGCCACCGCCGGCGCAGCCCCCCTGCCCCGCCCACGGAGCCGGCGCATTGGCCCAGCAGCAGCCGGTGACCATTCAGGTGCAGGACGTAGAGCTAGGGGGCGGAACCCAAAGACAGGGTTTCCTAGCGACGCCATGTCACAGAGTTCTGGGGAAGCAGCTGAGCGCAGACAACGCCGAAACACACAGGTGAACGCCAGGCCGACGCAAACCACGACCGTCCACGCTTCGATTCGTAACTCTGGGATAATAAAATATTAATTTCTCTTCATATACATTTTTTTTTTTTTTTTACAGTTTTATTTCCTTTACTTGCGACAATTTTATTTTTGGCTTTTATTGCTATATCAATTAATTTTTTCTATTTCAGATTCTTTTGTGAGCTCATCGGCGGTTTATGTACATTTTATTTTTATTTAAACGTTCTTAAGTTTTTTTTTTTGTTTGTTTGGTTTTTTTTTTCTCCCAGACTTTTTAAAATAATAATTATTATTATAGAAACCCAGAATCTACTTTTTGGACGTTATGGATTCAGTGCGAGAGGTACGATTGATGTTAAGCGTTACAGATAGAGCCCCATGTGGTAGAACCGTAGTGTGCTAGTTTTCCTCCTTGAACATCAAGCTAACGTCAGTTCCTCTTGTGACTTTTAAGGCAATGAAATGCGGTACATTTTGTCCAGTATGGCAGCCGAAGTGGCTTCCTCTTCCTCTTCCTGTGTAGAATGACATCATCAGCTATTTAATCTATGAAGAAAAAAAATTAACACGTCTCTTTACCTCACCGCAGCCGCAGTCTGGGTCGTTTCCACTGCTCGGCGTCGGCATACGATCACACCCAGTTCAGCGCCCACGTAGGCGCCGGCACCTACAACCCCTACGCCCAGGCGGCGTCCCTCAAAGTGCCCGGCCTGGACGGTTACCCTGGTTACGGCAGCCCCTCTGCCCTTCAGCAGGCGCTGCTGTCGCCCACGTCGCTCGAGTACCGCGTGGCACAACAGCAGCACCAACACCACGTCACGCCCGTGCTGCAGGGCCTGCTCTCGCCGCGCCACTCGCTAACGGGCCACGCCGACCCGCGCCTGACGCCGCACGACCTCGCCGTCCTGCTGAAACGCTCGCGACCCGCCATGCCCACTAATAACAACAACAACCCGCCGCCTCCGCCGCAGGAATACGCCGACAATCTGCTGCTCAATCAGGTAAAACTCGGCACGTTCGGGTTCAGCGCCGTGTGGTATTTACTTTTAGGTGATATCGAGTTGAATTAACAGAACAGGCCTCGAAGGAAGCCGAGTTTCAACGATTTGCTAAAATTTGGAGTCTTTTTAAATGTTTGAAATTTGTGAAAATCTGTTAAATTTAGTTAAATTTGGACATAAAATTTGACGGCGTTTGTGTAAATGTATTTTCTTCTCTCGTGCTGTAACACAGTTTACTGCTTCAGGATTTTAAAATAAGAATAAATCCTGCTCGCTCCAGAGTTTACGCAATTATTTTACTTTTGGCCCACAGGACTACGGCGACAATCTGCTGATGCTGGAGCCCGCCCAGGCCACACCCACTCCCCAGGCTCCGCCCCCGACACACTACCATCACCACCACCACCATCACCACCACCTGCTGCAGATCCGGACTCCGCCCTCGGAGTGCCAAGCTCCGCCTCTCGCTCACTCTGAGCGCATGGAGGAGGATGATGTCCCCGCCTACCACGATGGCTTGCTGGCCAAGGTCACCACGACGACGGCGGCAAGAGGTGGAGCTAACACACACACACACACACTGTATTATATGTCATATTTATATAATGTAGTGATTTATAATTATATCTGACTACTTTACCTCTCTCCCTCTTCCTCTCATCCTCTCTCTCCCTCTCTCTCTTGCTCTCTCTCTCCCTCTCTCTCTTGCTCTCTCTCTCCCTCTCTCTCGCTCTTGCTCTCTCCCTCTCTCTCTCGCTCTCTCCCTCGCTCTTGCTCTCTCCCTCTCTCTCTCGCTCTCTCCCTCTCTCTCTTGCTCGCTCGCGCTCTCTCCCTCGCTCGCTCTCTCTCCTCCCTCCTCTCTCTCTCTCTCCTCTCTCTCCCTCCCCTCTCTCCTCTCTCTCTTCTCTCTCTCCCTCCTCTCTCTCCCTCTCTCTCCTCTCTCTCTCTCCTCTCTCTACTCTCTCCTCTCTTCTCTCCTCTCTCTCTCTCTCCTCTCTCTCTCCTCTCTCTCTCTTTCTCTCTCTCTGTTTTCTCAGCTGCTCTCTGTCTCTCTGTTGATTCACTTGAAGAAGAGTTTGTTTTCCCAACTCCTCACCCAAAATGAATCTCTTCCTCAGTGAGACACACACACACACACACACACACACATGGTTTAAACAGCATGTGGGTTTGAAGGTAATTGTAACAGATGAAGTAGTAAAGCTTTATGTTAGAGACGTGCTGTCACTCTAATTGTAAATTGTAATAGCCAAATTTTCAGTGTGTGTGTAAAATAAATCAAAGCTCTGCAGGTCTCCGGGGGTCTGAGAAGATAAACATCTCCACACTATGACATGATGTGTGTGTCTGTGTCTGTGTGTGTGTGTGTAACACTCGTGAGTATTAGTACTGACTCCAGCCCGGTATTTAGTCTCTGTCTTTCACTCGTTTCTGATCAGCTGGTGTGAAATTCTCAAACATCTTTCTCTCCCTCTCTCTCTCCTCTCTCTCTCCTCTCTCTCTCCTCTCTCTCTTTCTTTCTCTCTCTCTCTCTTTCTTTCTCTCTCTCTCTCCCTCTCTCTCTCCTCTCTCTCTCTCTCCTCCTCTCTCTCTCTCTCTCTCTCTCTCCCCTTCTCTCCTCTCTCTCCTTTCTCTCTCTCTCTCTCCTCTCTCTCTCTTTCTCTCATCGTCTTTTTATTCCTCACTATCCTCTGAAAAGAAAAATTAGGATCAAATACACACACACACACACACACACACAGTGACACTACACAAACACACACACACACACACACAGTGACACTACACACACACACACACACACACACACAGTGACACTACACACACACACACACACAGTGACACTACACACACACAGTGACACTACACACACACAGTGACACTACACACACACACAGTGACACTACACACACACACCTATACCTGGAAGACAGCATCCTGATGTTATGTAGAGTGTCCAGCTACTTCCTCAACCGCAAGGTACACACACACACACACCTATACAC
>JAOUQW010000047.1:4941037-4953078 GCA_028565825.1 Olivaichthys viedmensis | reverse complement strand
AGGCCGGGGGGGTGAAAAAGTAAGATGGTGTGTGTGTGTGTGTGTGTGTGTGTGTGTGTGTGTGTGTATGTGTGTGGATGCACATGTGTGTATGTGCGTAGAGATGGGAATTAGAAAGATGGGAGATGTTCAGTCATTCATAGGAGCTCCAGGAAAGGGTGGGGTTACCGCCTGCACAATGGGTGGGTTCATCAGCGAGCAAGAGAAGGATGGTGGGGTGTGAAAGAGAGAGAGAGAGAGAGAGAGAGAGAGGGAGTGTGAGAGAGGAGGGCTTTAGAGGGTGCACTCATTGTTGCCTCAGAGCGAGCGACCAGCCAGAGTGTGTGCGCGCGCGGGGGCCTGACTGTAATGACTAAAAGCATCAGACTCCTCAGCTGTTGATACAGCCCGAGAGTGTGTGTGAGAGAGAGAGAGAGAGAGAGAGAAAGAGAGAGAGAGAGAGAGGGAGTGTGAGAGAAGTGCAAAAAAGGGAAGAAGGCGGCAAAAAAAGAAGGAAGGATACCACAAGCATGCTGTGCTGTATAAGAAGAACAAAGCCGGTAAATTTTGATTTTATTCATTTAAAAACTAGTCTTTGGTTAAAAAAAAAAAAAAAAAAAAAAAAAAAGAAATGAAAAGAAAAGAATGCATTGTAGATTTAAATATTAATACGGGGTTTTATTGATTTTTTCTTCTTTTTTTAAAAAAAAAAAAAATGAAAGAAGATGCTTAGAAGATGCTTAGAATCTGCTGTCAGCTTGCCTTGAACCGACAACTGACACGCCTTGCTAATGTAATTACCATTTGAGCGCGTGCCTGGAGACCTTCACGTGCATGAAGAAACCAGTGCTCGGATATGAGTCAACGTACTACTTATAGCCGTTATAAGCGGCTGATTTTCTGATGGAATCGAGGCTCGCACCTGTGAGTCAGGTGATGTCGCTTTCATTCGTCTCGTGCACTGCAGACTGCTGTCCGATTCTTGCAGGATTTATATATATATATATATATATATATATATATATATATAAAAAAGGATGCAAGGATGCTTGCATCATTTTACGATATGACTGTTATATAAGGTGCCATTGCATTTGGTTTTTTTTGCGTGCAATTAAGAAGCCGGTGTGCTGAACTTGGGGATGGGGAGATACAGAGAGAGAGACAGAGAGAGAGAGAGAGAGAGAGAGAGAGAGGGGAAAAAAAAGGGTGGGGTGCATTGAACTCGTGGGTTGCATGGGCGCTCGGGGATTCATGCACGCGCGGATTCGGACATTGAAGGTGTGGAACCACGCCTGGGAAGCATTGCAAACGAGGACATTTTTTTGCCTTGGTCCATCCGCACCTGTTCGGCGGTGTTCACCTCCCTTCTCCTTTGTCCGTGCGCACCAGGCAGGGCGGGTCCGAGCGCATCTCGAAACGCACGAGCCTCCCAGCGCCGAAACCCCCCCCTCCTCCCCCAACAAAAAACAAAAAAAAACCCCGGCAGTTGCTGCACAGCTTTTGAGAACTGGCAATGCTATAAAAAGAAAAGGAAAAGAAAAAGAAAAAAAGGAGAGGAAGCAGCAGAAGGTGCGCGTGAGACGATGCACCCAAAAGTAGAGCAGCGGGTTCAGGAGGTGCAGCCGGCACCTGTCATGTCGCGCGCCGCATCCCAAATGACTCCCTCCTCCCTTATCTAAGTGCACTACTTAAGGCGTGAAATAATGCAATAATGGTCTTTTGCGCCACTAGCTGTGCCATTTGGGATCCGGCCCTTTGTTCTTCGGGAGACGAAAGCCGAACCGTATAACCGGAGCACGAGCTATTTGTCGAGCCTATAGTTGAGCTATAACGCGTGAATGAACGCACAGCTCGGCCGCACTGACGCCACCGTGCACCCGCGCGCCCCCGAGAGAGAAGGGCGTGGCGGGCGGTGGTGCTGCTGCTGCTGCGCGCGTACAGGCTACTGTATGATGGATTTATCTCTCAAATGAGCCACTATCAGTCATTATCATTGCATAACCGCACACAAGCAGCGGGAGTTGGTCATGAAAGCTTTTGGAACAGCGCGCGCAATCGCGCAATTGCGCACCGATGCATCGCACTGTTGATCTGGACGCGTCGGGCTCGTGCGCTTGAAGCGGCTTGGGTGGGGGTGGTGGAGGGGTGGTGGTGGTGGTGGGGGGCTCGAATATTTAATATGCACATGCAATAAGCACCAATGCACGAGCTGCTCCGACAGAGCGCGCAAACTGGACCTGCAGTTCGGCCCCGCACATGATGGGAGCTGCAAACGCAGGTGCCTCCTCGCTGCATGCCTCCACACTTCGTCTTGAGCGCTCGTGCATTTCAAGCAGGCGCGCTTGAATATTCATGTGCACGAAAAAAGAAGAAGAAAAAGAAAGGGGGGTGAAAAAAAAAGAAAGAAAGAAGAAGAAGCCAGATTTTTGTTGCGCTCCGCCCGGTATTTGGGATCTTGCCTTGTCTTCTCGCTCGCTTCTGCCCAGGCCTGAAATCCCTAATGGTTTCTTAAGCGTGGGGGAGGGGTGGTGGTGGTGGTGGTGGTGATGGTGGTGGTGGTGGGGGGCTTTTAGACACTCGGGCCTGGGCGTGGTTCACACTGCCGCGCGCCATAAAGCCCACGCGTCTTATTTCCACAATGCTCATAACACCAGGAGCTCAGCATTGGGATTAAGCAGACTTTATGATGCAACCTTTATGCATGATGGCATTTATTTAAATAAAAATAAAATAAATAAATAAATAAATCTGCACCTAAATGTCTGCATTGGGTCAGTGCGTTCAGATTTCCCAGAGCCAGATCCTTTTTGAACGTGTTGTGTGCTTCAGATCATGATTATATAAAAAAATTCAGCATTTATAGTGCCATTTTCAGTGCTGCTTTTATATTAGGGGTCACGTTATAAATCAACAGCTGGCCTAGTTCGGTACTTCAGACATGATTTGGACCACTGGTTGATTTCAGACCTCGGTAGCAACTGGGGCATAATAGAGGCGTGTGCGTTATTTGTGCATTACTGAATATGCACATTATTTGCTGGGAATTCTTTACACTGAGTTGCCAGATTGATTATAAACCGCATACGTACAGTATATACACTGTACTTTACATTGTCGTGCAAAGGTACCCTCAAAGTGTCCCAATTATGTACCTAAAGTGAGTTTTAAAGGTACTGGACATTCACTTTACCAGGTGAAAGATGCATATTATTGAGAGTACCACGCCAGTGACAAGCGGTGGCCTAAAAGCTACCGTTTAATAATAAGCTACTTTTTTTTTGCCTGAGAGTGTACCGACTAATAAACTGGCAACTCAGTGTAGCATATAATATGAAGGAGCTTTATTAGCTTAGAAGAAATGAAGACTTCTATGGCAGCAGTGTCTGTCAGGCTGGTTGCGATGTACTATGGGGCACCCGGAAATGTACCTAGTGGTGTACTTGTGGCGTCGCAAAACTCCAGACATAATGTTGACTGCTAGCCTATAGGCTTGTTTAATGCTAGTTGAGAAAAAAAAAAAAACAAGGCCATAGTCTGCACATGACACTTCTGCGAAGCCCCTAGTGTCTCATTAAGCAGCTCCACGGAGTCGCCCTCGCAACGCGAGTGAGTTACGGTCACCCCGCCGATGAAGTCTCCTCATGCGGTGTGTTCCACGTCAATCATCTTGATTGGACAGCGCCGGGGAGAGCTGAGGCTCTGACAGTTTGTTTTTTTTTAGAAAAAAATAAAAAAAGCTTCAGAGGTGATTGAGTTGGTGCCAGTGTGGCTATTAGAGGGGGGGGGGAATTGCTCATCGATTTCAAATTTGAAATTGAAATTCGTGCCTGCCCTGAAAGAAAAAAAAGAAATTCAGTTTTTTTGTAAAAGGCAGTGATGTAGTTTTACCAAAGCCAGCTCAGCTCAGCTCAAACTGATTCACCTTGATGACATCATCAGCGACACAGTCACCCAAGTCCCAGCTTGGTTTTAGGCAGAACAAAGGCCATTAATCGACTTACAAATCAAAGAGAACGGAAGATGGCAGCTACGGAATATATAGAGCGCAGTACAGGACACATCAGAGTATGGCATCTATATTAGAGCAGAGACCACCACGTTTCCCCGAAATGACGCCAAAGCAAGCCGGCGTAACCACATTACACGATACATGCTGTTGCTCGGCTGACTTTGTCTTCTGGCCTTGCTAATGGAGAATGATTTCATGCAGGGGTTTTTATTCAGGAGCCGCGCGTTACTCATCGCTGCGATGAATCACATTGGTGTCGGCTTTCAGACCCACCATTTCAAAAGAAATCGTAAGGGCGGATGATGCCACGCAAAGGCTTAATCCGAATTCAAATCTGGATCAGTCCATTTAAATGTCATATTAGCAGATCTATGGTTCATCCACTCTTGCTTTGCTTTGCTCACATGACAAATTGAACCCATGCTTTTATTGTAATCCGCCGTAGAACAAAGGCTCTAATGGCACCAGGGGCTCGGCTGGCGTAAATCGCCGAATGATGTCATGGTCTCAAGTAAACTCGTGGGGGTATATAATGATGAGAGTGACTCATGAGAAATGAGTCATTCTGCAGCGGCAGCTACAAGACATCACCTATTACCGGAGCTCCCCAGTAATACATACGCGTAATGCAACAGGTTTCATAGCTTCTCCTCCCTGCATGGGCTCTAATCACATTTACTGCTTTATTGCAATTTTAACCCTCTGTGGGATTTTGTGATTTATAAACGCCTCAAGGAAAAAGCGTGAACATTCAACCAATATTAATAATAAAAATAAAAAAAACAGTCATATTGTTTCACTTCCTAATTGGAATTGGCCCAGTGGTTTCCATTGAACATTTTCCTACTGGGATCTAATGGATTTAATAGTTTCTAATATTCCACTCATTCTTGTTTCACTTACAGTCAGTTGCATATTAATGGGATTTTTGCCACTTCTATCTAGCTACATATCAGCACTTTTCTTGTTTCCCTGCAGACAACCTGAGGGATCGTTACAATATCGTTACAGATGTAAATATCATAGAAATCGGTCAGACCGATCGAACAGCCATTAAACCACAGCTTATTACATCAAGCTCACCACCAGAGACCCCCAAACTCCTGCAGGGCGCCATTAAATTCAATCACAGGCCACGTGTTAAACCATTAGGACCCTAAAAACAACAAGGTACTAACCGTTACAAAACCAACTGTGAATGGTTTCCACGATTTTTGTTCTTCGGCAGGTTTACTAAATTGTCACATGATGTCCTTTTTAACCAAAAAGGTCTTTGTCATGCCATCAACATTTTGGGCTTAAAGAGACACGCATTGGATCGCATTGAAGGAAAGGAAACCATATCAAAATATGATTTGATATGACGAAACTGTATAAATCGTGTAGAAAAAATATTAAAACTCAACCCAATCGCATCATGAGCAAGAGCGATATTTATTAGATTTTGTGCACATGATCGTAAAAAAAGCTATGACCCCCAAGCTGGCCCATCACCCTAACTGTTAGTAACCTTACTCACAAGTTGGCTGTTGAGAATTTGCAAAATCGTGAGACGATATTGGATAAAATGGACATTCCTAAAGTCAATAAGTGGTGCCATAAAACAACGGTGGTCGAACATCTAAATGTAGGAGCATCTGCTTTATAGTTGAAGGGTTTAAGAGTAAAATACCCAGGAGACGTTTAAAAAGTGATACACCCTAGCCGAAGGCGATGATTGTATCGATTGCTTATTGAGCTAAAGTACCTTATGGCCTTTATCCATGTCTCAGGCAACGTTTCCTTCAACCTGAGCAAAAACATTAGCCATGACGCTGAGAATAGCTCGTTTATCTTCTCATTTCTTTCACGAGATGCCAATGTCCAGTCACCGTATCTGGCTCCTGTAGCCCATTAGTGGTAAGAATCCAATAAACGAGAGAGCAACAGGAGAATCTGGACTCGTTTCAGGACCTGAGTCTGCATTCTGCATCGCCCGATGCCGCCGAGATGCACCATTAAAGCCTAATAGAGGAGCAAGTGTGGATGTGTGGACAAAAACACACGGACCTAACTGGGTCAAGACAGTGTCAAAGGTTTATGACGGCAATCTGTCATCTTTCTGGCACAAGACCATGGGCGTTTTAGATCTTATTCGCTCTATCGTTGGTGTGAATCACTCAAATTAATGAGAATGTCTTAATAATTTGCACCTCAGTCCTGGTCCCTTATGGATCCCAATCCATCACCCTTCTTTTTAATAATTCATGCCATTAACGAGCTTTCTGCATTGTAGCAAAGGAATCTTTACAGGATCCAATAAAAAAAACAAAAAAACAAGTAATGACCGATAGTTCTATGCCTATGCTTTATACTTTTAAATTTTCTCCTTTTTAATTATTCTTTTTTTTAAATTTTATTTACACATTTTCAGAAATCTCACCTGTAATGTATTATCATTTTATTCCGATTCACCTCATTACTTCAGCCTAATATCCATGCCTAATTTTCAATTTGTGTGCCTGGATAACCTTTTTATTTTATAAACTGTTTGATTAGCATTTCATTTCCAGATGTAATATATTGTTCATACATTATGTTAAGTCATTTTTTTTGTATAATTTACACGATTTCAGTTATGTTTGTTTATTTTGTATTTTTTTTCATTAGAGACATGTGAGTATTAAAATAACAGCCATTTGGTGGGGAAATTCAGCCGAGGATCCCGGCGCGAAGAGGTAAACCAAAAGCATCACTTACATCTTACATCTTTCCACTTTCTAAGAAATCTAATCTAGAAAAAAACTCAAATCATCCCATTTGCATCACACTGTACGCTTAATAAATGTGATCTTTTAAATCATACTGTTATATATTAGAGCATCAACAACTTTAATACCAGCACAGCATCAAAAGGCTCTGTGGGAAAAGAGTTAGCATTGGGGTGGCTAAGGTTAATAAAAGGTTCAGTAAGGTGCCTTACTTTATATATGTAAAGTACCTCTGTGGTTAGAAAATGAGTACATTTAAAATTTGGTCTTGTTCTGGCAACCAGAAATACAAGCATCGTCTTAAGCTGCGTTCACAAGGAATTTTTGGTATCTGTCAAAAAACGCATTGATATGCATTTACTGGTTTGTCGTAGGCGTGTTGGTGGGCAGATTATTTTTTTTCTTCGTCACACGAGCAGGAAACTAAACATGGATACCCGTAAGCGAAAGCTGCTCGCCATTGCTGTTCTCCTTCATAGCTTCATAGCTCCTTATAGATTTTAAGAGCTGGATCGTACAGCAGTGGCTGCGAGCTGACAACCGGGATTAGTTTCTCCTCCATTTTCCTCAACACCGACGTGAATGACTGAGGTGCCGCCCAGGCTTGTCTCCTATTGGCTGACGCATGTACACGTCAATGTACGTTCCGTCAAAAGTTCAATTCTAGTAAACTTTTTGAACGGACAATGGAGCGCAAGTTTTACGCATCGGCATGCGTTGGTGCATGCTGTCCGTCAACGTATAGTACAGTTGAAATCGATGGTAGTGGTGCGTTTTTTTGATGGATACCAAACAGTCCTTGTAAACGCGACCTTATGATTACTAATTTATAAGAATCAAGTCTTATGACAAGTTATGAATGATTAAGGTTCGAATGAGGGGCAAGGTTAGCAGTTATAACTTATTTGTAAAATCATAAGAATTCCCATGTATTTTGCATGAGACCAGGTTGGAAACACACAGATCCCCACTCCCAGTTGTATATTTATGCCAAGAAACAATTTGAAAAATTCATGCCACCCCTTAACCTTTTCCTTATTGCCAATTGGTGCCACTACTTAACCTTTCTCTATTTCCCCAGCCATTTATCTTGCCACTCACCTTTACAGGCTGTAAACCTCGCTTTATTAGATTGGGCCTCTCTCCAGCAGTAAACTGGCCCCGCCTGACATATGGAGTTTTAAAACTAACAGCCATCATTCCCTTTCAATCTGCAGGCCCTACACATTGCCATGAGCACAGTATGCACAAATGGTATATATAATTCTGACCGTTACATGTTAGACACACGTTTCCAATATGTAATAATCGTGGATCAGTTTCTGCTGCTGCCATTTGGCCTCTCTGTGGTTCCTGGCAGCCATGAGAGGAGGACAGAAGGAGAGGTGTGAATGCTAGGAACTGAGGGACTGTCCAAACCCATTCTGCACCTTTAGCATCAGGCGCCAAGCAGCATGTGACTGGTGATCTGATGAAAGCTTAATGCTCCTTGCAGATTAGAAATCCTGTAGAAATCTCTGAGGTTATATGTCCTTAACC
Source organism: Olivaichthys viedmensis (assembly GCA_028565825.1). Classification (NCBI taxonomy): domain Eukaryota; kingdom Metazoa; phylum Chordata; class Actinopteri; order Siluriformes; family Diplomystidae; genus Olivaichthys; species Olivaichthys viedmensis. Next base: position 4,944,798 of record JAOUQW010000047.1, on the reverse strand, counting down.
GGCAGTGTCATTTTAGGCAATATATCAACAGCATCTTAGATTCTTTCAAGTCAGTGGATAGATTATATTTCTTCTCCCGGCCCAAAGACGGCAACAAGTTCCTTGTTATGTATTTTTCAAACCCTGTCCAACTTTTAAAAAAATTTGTCCGTATTCTCAAAAGGATTTCCTGTAATGAATTTTGTTTTTGACTTAACCTTATTCCCCAGTTACAAAAAGTGTGAAAGTGTTTCGGTAAAGTTGCATTACACGAGTCATCAATCAGCACTGAACCCTGAAGTGTACTCTGTGGAGGTTGATGGATTGTGGTCAACTCGGAGGGTATACGATGCCAGCGCACTTAGTCAATAGATCCCTGGAAATCTTGGGCAAGGAGCCAGGCAAGAGCATAACGAGAGGGCAGAGCAACTTGTTCGCACATTAAACACTCATCTGCCCAGCCGTCCATGAGAAAACTAATGGAGTGAACTAATAAGGAGACCAGCCAAGATGTCCTTTTGGAGATAAGACGAAGCATCAATCAAAGATCTGTGTCCATTAACTGCAGTCGATTGATCGGATCCCTTTTAGAGTCGGCGTCCAAATATGTCAGTAATGCGCTAAATTCCGCTCGGCTGGATGTACCCTGGAGTCTTTTGATGTGGGTGTCTTGATATCCCGTGGTTATTAGTTAGACGGAGACTGCTTCCACAAATTCAGTTGTCTATATCAAAGCTCAAGTCTGAAATAACTCAAAGAGTGTCACAGCCACTTTAAAATTAGGCACAAGTTTATTTTTCAAAGAGCCAGCTTAATGAACACACTGTATACCGCATTGATTACAGGCTTGGGATTTTTGAACGCCTTGTTTTTTTTGGCATTACCAGCAATTGACCTATCGTCAGATTGTTGGGTGCACATCTGACTGCGGCTAAAGACATTTTCTTTAGGTGCACATTTTTCAAAGGTCTTTTTCTTTAAAGATACCATACCACACTCAATAGTATATATACTACTCTAAAACAAAGCAAAAGCAATATTTGTTTGGTGTATTCTGAAGTCAGACTACAAGTACCTTTAGTTATTTCAATCATTCTTAGCATTACATTCCACAGCTTTTCTACCCAACAAAACATTTAACTTTGTTAGGGCAAGGTTAGCAACTGTTCTTCTCATAACCCTCCACAAAAGCACCAATAAAGCCATGGCGTTGGTGTGTAGCCTGCTAATTGCGCAGATAACAGCTGCCAGTTTCCTGTTCGCTTGAAACCTGTCAGACAAACACGGCCTCCCGCCGAGTGCGTGACTCCGGAACAACGATTAAAGCGCAGCATGCCCGCTTTGCTAGAGCTGCTGTATTCCTTTCGCGCCTCTGAAATGCTGCATGTTTTTGGCTACGCCACTCCAGCAATCATGGAATGACGCTAACGTCTCAGACCATCCCCTAAAAGGCAGCTTATTCCAGCAAGGTGTCAGTATGTTTGCCTCGTGGAAGGCCAATAAATCAAGAAATAGGCATTATTACTGTATGCCTGGGTATCTTGTATATCCTTATATTATCCTTATATTTTGACAAGGGTCACCAAAGGTCTTCCAGACATTCTATGTTCATTGGACTTTTCAATATTTTTCATGGGTGATGAAGTGATAAAATATTAGTTCTAAATAAAATATATTAATTACAACCATGAGTATGAATAGATGTGAGAAAGGCAAACCAAGTTTGATGTCAGTTTCAAGCTCATGGTATTTCAAAGATGTCCCTGGGTGAAGGACAGGAAATTACCATGCTGTCCTTTACCCAGCAACTTCTTTTGCAATGTCATTTACTGACTATCAATTATCGAGGACCCTCAAGGTAATCTTCACTGAGGAATTGAGGAAATTATACTGTGTGAATCCATGTCTGAAGTCTTGGAATACATTCGATTAGATTCCAATAGTTCATACCATTGAGCTGTAATTGGGTGACTCTTTAGACTTTTTGTGAATGGCCTAGTTCAGGAAACGTTGAACAGTTTTGCAGTTACTTTGTTAATTCATTCATTTTCCAGACTTTTCTACCCTTAAGCTAGCACGTAAGCTAGAATAGAATTCAAGCATAGGGCTGAGGGTTAATAGCCTTGGTCAAGGGCCCAACAGTGTCCCTCTGGCAGTTCTGGGATTCAGATAATTGTCAAGATTGCGAAGGAGGACTGTTGAGGGGGAAGTCATCTAAAAATGACTCAAAAAGTGATCTCTCCTAATGCTGGTCCTGTTCCTCAGGTGGAGAAGACCGAAGAGGCCGACCAGGAGATCAAGCAGGATGGCACCAAACCGGAAGACAAAGCCCACAAGGCCGCCACCAAGATCCAGGCGAGCTTCCGCGGACACATAATCCGGAAAAAAATGAAGGACGACGACAAGGAGGAGGACAGTCCCGCTGCGGCTGAGGCTACGGCCGAGGAGAATGAGGGAGAGAAGAAGGAGGAGGAGAAGGCCACCTCTCCCACCGCAGAGAAACAAGATGAAGCGGCCAAGGGAGGGGAAAAAGCCAAAACTCCCACTAACTCTCCAGCGGTGGAGGAGAGCAAGGCTGAAGCTCCTGCTGCCTCCCCTTCAGAACCCAAACAGGAAGTGAAGGAGGAACCGAAGGAAGCGGAGAAGCCTAAGGAAGCGGAGAGCGCCGAAGCTGAGGCCGACAAGCCCTCGGAGAATGTAGACGCGGAGAAGAAGGGGGAGGAAAAGGAGGAGGAGAAGAAGGCGGAAGCCAAACAAGCCGACGTGCCTGCCGCTGCTAGTGAGACAGCCGATTGTGAAGCCGAAGTGAACCAAACGCAAGACAAACAAGGTGAGTCACGTCAGGACATTAAAGGACTCGAATGACATAGAATTGTACGGATGTACGTATACCAACTGATCCTGAACGAATGAAGCTAGTTTTGGACACGAGTTGGGGTTTATTTTATATACATTTTATATACATTTTACATTTAGTATAAATCTTGAAGACCTGATTGCTAACTGAGCCTCTACATCTGTTTCTGACATAGCAAAAAATAGGATTGTAACATCTTATCAGAATAAAAAGATTTTGTTATAGACCAGTGTTGGGACGTTCTAAGCTACAACATGGTCATAAGTATTCTTCGTATGTAAAGTTACAAAATGAAGGTTAAGATAAGGGTGGGGTTTGCACTCAGATTTTCTTACAATCTTATTCGTATGAAATCCAATGAAATCCAATGAAATCGATTATCCCGTCTTGAATGGCTCATTAGAATTGCCAAATTTTGTTAAGATCCGGTTGATGTACTGTGGCTTAGCAAAGAGTCTGTATTTGAGCAATTGCGTTTTTAGCAACTTTTACATCTACTGCAGTGCAGCATTGTATTTAATTTTTTTTTATCTCAATGCATTCTCTGCCAAGAATGAAGAAACATTTTTTTGAAAATTGGAATATTTTCCTCATAAACTATGTGTTTTGGCATTATCATTTATAAACCTGAAACTGTTCGCAAGTTGTAAATCTTTGTAATTAAGTAATTAGGCACTGAAATCTTTAGCATGTTTAGAAACCAAATAACATACAGTACTGTGCAAAAGTCTTAGGCACATGTAAAGAAATTCTGTAAAGCAAAAATGCTTTTAAAAATAATTAAATGAAAAGTTCCTGAATATAAAAGAAAAATCCTATAAAAAGCAGCAAACAAAACTAAAAAACTGAACCAAATCAGTGTGTTGGTGTTTCGCAGCCTTTGCCTTTAAAACTGCATCAATTCTCTTAGACACACTGTCGTGCA
>JAOUQW010000047.1:4920246-4930420 GCA_028565825.1 Olivaichthys viedmensis | reverse complement strand
GTCCCCCTATTTTAAGTAAATTTACGAGCGAGATTAGTCCCTCTATGCTAAGCGTATTTACTAGTGGGATTAGTCCCTCTATGCTAAGTCTACTAAGTGTATTTACTAGCAGGATTAGTCCATCTATGATAGCTGTATTTACTAGCGGGATTTGTCTCTCTGTGTTAAGTAAATTTACTAGTAGGATTAGTCCCTTGGCTCTAAGCTGATTTACTAGCGGGATTTGTCCCCCTATTTTAAGTAAATTTACGAGCGAGATTAGTCCCTCTATGCTAAGCGTATTTACTAGTGGGATTAGTCCCGCTATGCTACGAGTACTAGGTGTATTTACTAGCAGGTTCAGTACCTCTTGTCATCTCGGTACCACTCGAACTCTGGTTTGGGCACCGCCGTGGCGTCACACTGCAGGATTCCCGGACGTCCCACCTGTGTCTCCGAGCTCTTCGCCCCCTTAATAAAAGGTGGATCTATAAAAAGAGTTATAACAGTAAATTCATCTTCATCTTCAATGCAATACAAAACAAATAACTAAATTGCCCAGAGATAAAAGAAGATGAAGAACTCAGGAGAAAGACATGCTGCAGCCGGTGCTGTAAAATATATTACACTGTGTCACAACCCTGAGAGACGGTGAGTAAACACACAGCGCCTCTGTCGCCGATATAGATTATTATCCTTATATTATATTACCTTATTTATCCTCCTCAGTCCTGAGGCTGGAAACTTTACCAATAAACAGTGCAGGGATATGATACATGTTCATTGCTGCATATTAAACACATAATACATACAGGGTATATTTGTTTGGGTGGGGGCTGTATAAGAAAGGGCATCTGTTCCCGGGGTCCTAAGTTCTCTCAATATGATACATTAATAGAACTTGTGAAAGGATTCCTAATATCATGGTTGGGGTCATGGGGTCACATAGGCCACATAAACATAGGGCCCTGGAAACATAGCGCACAATAAACATAGGGCCCTGGAAACAAAGAACCCTGGGAACATAGGACACAACAAACATAGAACCTTGGGAACAAAGGACCCGGAGAACACAGTGCCCTGACAACAAAAGAGTCAAGGAACATAGAACTTTGGGAACATAGGGCCCTGGGAACATAGGACACTATGAACATAGGACCATGGAAACATGGAACCCAGGGAACATAGAACCCTGGGAACAATAGGCCACTACAAACATAGGGTCCTGAGAAGATAGCGCCGTTTCCTTTTAAATTTCAATGAGTGAACATATTTCACACTTGCCTAAGCAATAGACATGCTAACTACGCTAATGTGTTTAACTAAATAACAGAAACAAAGTGGCCCGTTAAGTATTTGTACGCAAAACTCATTGAATGGACGCCGATAATGGGTGACAGTGTGTAGCAGGGACACCATTAAAAAAAAAAAAGGTCGGAAAAAGGTTTTTATTAAACAAACAGCGAACAGTTTTAAGCAGGTTATTCAGTGATTGTATTATAGAAAGAAAAAAAACTCACGTTCAGGGTTATGAGTGTTGTTAATTTTTTTTTATTTTTTTTACTTAGACCGACTTTCTTATCCATACACGAAATTGCTGCTTTTATTTATACATCCTTTTATACGTGTATCATTATTTTACTTTTACTATTAATAGGCCTATTATGGTAATTCGGCTAGAAATTGTTGCTTTCAGTTGTTTCACTGAAGCACTTCATATGAAAAAATGAATAACAAACAGAAACACTAATTAACACAAGGAGAAAACACGCAAGTCTCATTTCACTCAAGTTCACTCGGATTGAACAACAACAACAAAAAAAAACCTTTTTTATTTGCAAACACCCTTTTTCCTGAACAGCAGGTACTATTGATAGCGACAGACTTTCAGGCTTTTTTTTACACGCCACTCCTGTGTAAATGGACGTCCACAAATATCAGCAGGAGAGAGAAGAAAAAGGAAGAATGCTGTGCCGGACGAATCTAAAGCACACTGCAAGAACGCCTTTTTATACTTCTAATAACTAATTTACATCTGAAGCATGGAGATAATGATGGTGCCGCCGGCTAACCCCCCCCCATAAATAAATAAATAAGAAAATAAAATATTCACAAAGGATTTGTTCTGTGTTCAGCCATAATTATTCACTCAATCAATCATTTGTATTTTCTTGCATGGCATATTAGCATATTAGCAAGTGATGGGGGTTATTATTATGTATTTATAATAATACATAATACATACTCCCACCATTAGGGATTTTTTTAAATTCATTTTTTATTTATTATTTTTTTTTTGGTGGTGGATCTGTGCGGTCACAGAGAAAAGATAATTATACGGAAGGTTATCATTTTTTTTGACGTAATGTTTTTGTCACTCCGTCACTCAAACTGACGAAAAACGTTTACAATTGTAAGCTAACCCTGTTTATGTTTTCAGCTAAGCTGCGAAGCTAGCGAGTGACTATGAATAAACAAATATGAATAAAATTAGTGTAAATTCTGAATAAGATGCTGTTTCTTTTTAACTAAATGCCGCTCAATTAAAGCAATTATCATGATATAAAAACTTATCAGCACACTGCTAGTCCTTATTTATATTTTGTACCATTAATTGTCTGTGGACTGATCAATAATCAGGTATCAAATTTTAAAAACAAGTTGGAGTAGACTATTCATTTTTCTTTTCTTTTTGCAGAAAGGTACTTACAGTTGACGACCAAGTTGACGTACTTGACGTCGGGTGTGGCGACGTCGTTGCTGGCCTTGCACTCGTAGCGGCCAGCCTGGGTGCGCATGATGCCGGAAATTTCCAGATACTCGCCCACATCCAGGGTCTCCGCTGCCGAGACACAAACCATCGTCAAAATTAGCGTCGTCGCCATCATCTTCGTCATCGCATTATCATCATCCGAATCAGGCAAGTGTGATTCGCTAACAAGGAATCGTGGCTCATATTGACACATGAGTTAACTAGCAAGCTAGAGTTAAGAAAAGATGAATAACAAGTTTCAAGTTAAATGAAAAGGGCACATATTAAAGGTGAGAATATCTACCGTTTTTAGCAGTGTTATATCTGAAAGGTGCAAATTGCACAGTATGGTCGTCATCATCATCATCATCATCATCATCATCATTATTGTCATTGGAGGGGGAGTTTGTCAAAAACAGAGGCGTGTCTCAGTCAAGCGCTATTCTGACCTTGAACTTGAGTTCGTTTTTTCTTGTGCGATATCGACCTGAGCGAGGAGCCATACTGAGTCCAGTGCTACTGTCTGACAATCTGTTGTAACCAGAATATTTCACCCTGAAATTCATGTTTTGGGCTGTAAATACACTGAAAAAAAAACCTATGGAATCCACTCAAGGGAAATATTTTATATAAAACATTATGAATGAATTAATAATGTCCCTGTAGGGGCCACGGAAACAGTTTTTTAACCTGAGCGCACGTCGGCTTCATGCTTAATTGTCTTATTTGGAGATCTCAAGGACCGATTTTTATCGTACAAGGTCAGCGTATCCACGAAATTGTCGATTTAGTGGCTACATTCAATTGTGCGCCCAATTTACTCCTCGCACGATATAAAATAAACCTTTTCGTGGCCTGTCCGGTCACTTCTGCTGCAACTCTCACCAGAAGATACTGCATTTGTTCACACTTACCTAAGCTTCACGCTTTCGGACGCTGACGGTACAAAATAGTAGCTACTCCTAGTTCATCGTGCAAAAACGGTCGGTTGAGAATCCGACTAACATTTCAGGACACAAATTCTTCTACTCACCTGGCGGACCTTTTGGCTGAGTCTGACGTTAGCTACTTCTTACTCTCTGACAGGACTCGTACGCCTATCAATGTTATGGTGACAAAGCTAAGTGGTGCTACTTGTATGCGCAAAAACTTGGCTTGGATTACAGGTTATATGCATGTACATGGAGATTTTTAACAGAGTGCCGAATTCAGGGCGTTTATTGTGAATTTATTCAGATTTACGGAAATGCATGTAAACGTAGCCAATGACCAAATAAGGAAAGTATGGAACGCCATTAGCAATGCTTTCTGGTCTACCAATCTAACAACTAATAAACTGGCAACTCCGAGAACCTAAACTCACTTCGCATTAACTTCTATTTTAGAAGCCCAGGTGGAAAACGTGTTGGTAGAGGCCAAAGAGCAGGTACGAGCTGATAATTAGGCTTCTCAATAATATGTTTGCCAAAATCTAATGAGAGACAAGTTTGACCTTGGAACATCTCATACACGCTTTGAAAAAGACGACTCTTGTGTGTGTGTGTGTGTGTGTGAGCGTAGGACGACCTGGCAAATCTGCAAGCATCTTCTCCGGCTGCTCCTGGCCTCGCTAGTCAGCATGTAGGTGTGCGGCTGCTGTCTTAATTAGCACGCCTCGTTAGGAACTGCCATTCAATCTGACTCACGAAAGGCATTGTGGGTAACCGGAGGTGGACGCTGGCTGTCGAGATGAGATGCAGCTTCTCTTTTTATGGAAGAAAGTCTAATTCAGAGATGGCAATAATGACTTTTAGGGATTAGGGATTAAAAAGTTTTAATTTTACATATAAAAATGTATAACATTTGACTTATTTAAAAATATTATTTTTGAAATATATTGCTTTAGGGATAGGATTTATTAACACTATAATATTACACTTTTTTCCCCCTCCATTTGAGAATTTTTAAATTGAATTATTTTAAAATAAATGTTGGTGTTGTATTGCTTCTATATTTATTATAAATTAGCTGCCAATATCCAGACAGACAGACAGACAGACAGTGAATCGACAGAGTACTGAGACAGGCAGCACAGAAAGACAGACAAGCAGACAGACAGACACAGTGGAAAGACGGAGTACTGAGACAGACAGCACAGACCGACAGAGAGAAAGACAAACAGACAGAAAGACAGCGAAAAGACAGACAAACAAAAGAAAGACAGACAGCAAAAAGACATAGCACTGAGAAAGACAGACAGAAAGACAGAGAGACAGAAAGACAGACAGACAGCGAAAAAGAGAGAAAATGAAATGAAACAAAAGACAAGAACATGAGCTGTATTTCCCTTTTTTTTTGTCCCACAGATGAAGACAGTTTCAGTGAGAATATCTCTCTCTCTCTCTCTCTCTCTCTCTCTCTCTCTGTGTCTGTCTGTGTGATTGGAGCTGCTCTGAATCACATCTCATATTCGTTTAACATCATGCTAATGCAGAGCGTGAGCACCATCACTGTGTGTGAATGTGTGTCTGTGTGCGTGCGCGTGTGCGCGCGCGCTTGTGAGGAGCAAGGGCTAATGTGGCGGAGCCAGGAGGGAGAAAATGGAGTGCCAAATTCATTTTCTTTTCAATCTCGGTAATCACCTCATATTGTCACGTACAGGAGAGAAAAGAACCTGCAAAGAGCAAAGTGTGTGTGTGTGTGTGTTGTGTGTGTAAGAGAGCGAGGGTGCAGAGAGCAAGATGATAAAGGGAAAAGAATATGTGACAACACACACACACACACACACACACACACACTTTTACCATCTTCTGTACATGATAATGCTAGTTATTTTGCGTCATGAGGACCAGCCAAATCCATGAACTGTCATAGATTCCTGCCATTACGCCGTTGTCTGGTCCTCACAACGGCCTAAAAACCAGCACACACGCACACACACACACACATTGGCATATTCCACTCCCTCTTTCTGGCCTCATAGTCGATGGTACAGAATTAGAGAAATGTGTTTATTAGTTATAGCAGATAGCACTGACCTCGCCGCTTCCCGTCAGCGCTAACGTCCTCCTGATCCACTTATTAATATCTCCTCGAGTAAAAATGTTGGCGTGTGGAGAGCAACGGTGGTTTTATCGAACAAAAAACACCAAAAAAGCGCTTTGAAGCAAACGTCATTGACACCAAACAAGATTTTTCAATATCTCAAATATAGTTTTCGGGTTTGTTTTTGGGCTGTTTTTGGAATGCAGACCTGGCAACCCAGAGCGTAATGGAGACATGTAGAGCTGCATTGCGTCTCCGTCTTTAGTCATGTAATCATGTATATTATATACAGTATGAATAATATCATGTCTAAGTATATTGCATGCAGTTTTTTGTGATTACTGCGTAAAAAAAACATCACAATTCAATTTTTTCCGTAGCAAATCAATCTGGACTACACCCGTCAGGTAATAAAACAACATAATAAAGCATTGTTTTTGCTAAGAAATGTTACGATGGAGCACAAACGTTTGATCATTTATCCGAAAGACCTGTTTTCATCACATGTCTTCATTGATGGACCAACCTTCTTATTATTATTCTCCGAACACTTTTTGGAAATTAATTGAGCCTGAACCGCTAAACGTACAGACGCCGTTCAAACTGCGTCTCGAAGATCTTTTCGGCGAAAAATTAAGGAATTTTTTTTTGGGGGGGGTTTTGAAAAAATGTATAATTTTTGAAATATAAAAAATGTGATTTAATTTCCGATTGAAACACATTGACGTAATGTCTGTCAGTTTGAATTCCAACTGCCACTGGTGATGTCACAATGGGCTTTTGCAGCCGACCAATCAGCATCTCTGCTTTAAATTCACACACACACACACACACACACACACACACACACGCAGTACAGGTGCACACTGTAGGACTCCCCCTTTCTCCCTCATTCTCCCCTCTCCATTAATTCCCCCTCTTTCTTTCTCTCTCTTTTTTCTCGATTTCTCTCTACATCTTTCTCATTCTGTCCCTCTTTCATTCCTTTTTTTTCCCCTCTTTCTGCTTTTCTCACATCACTTCTCTCTCTCTCTCTCTCATTCTCCCTCTGCCTCTTTTTCCTGTCTTTGAGAGAAAGTGACTAATAGAAAGCAAGAACAAAAGACAGTGAGCGATACACTTTTTTGATTTGTTTCTCTCTCTCCCTGTGTTTCTTTCTGTCTCGTTTATTCCTTTCTTTCTTGTATTCCATCCCTTCTTCTTCCTTCCATCCTTCAGCTCCTTGCAAGCACCGCATGTTTCCTTCAGGAAATGCAAATCTGTTCATAATTATTGCATGATTCATCCAAAACTCTTTCTCCAAAAATGTTGTCGGATAAATATAGTCCGCCATTCAGCTGTTTCACTGACATACACACAGAAACGCAAACACAAGAGGTGGGAACGTCCTGAAACAGTACGGATATTTATGTGGCGTATAAATGACTCGCCCTTCCGAATGCGGATGATGAAAAGTTTGTGGATGTGTTTGCGCGTTATGCATCACTGTGACATGTAAATACATCCATAAATTACCACAGAAGCTTACAGCAGCGCAAAACTCTGAAACACTGCGGCTGAACACCACGAGCCCTGATGGATGCGTGATTTAAACGCGCATTCATCACAACACACACACACACACACACACACACACAAACGCCTCAAGCTTTCCTGCTTCCTGTGTGTGCAGCCTTTAAGAACTCTTTTTATGTCTTCAATTATTAAAACGGATAAAAAGATTCTATTTCTCAAACAGGATTCATCCCTAATATGAGTCCAAATAAAGCGTGTTGTTCCTATCGGCTGACAGCAAGTACCGACGAAAAACACTAGATTTTCATTTCCTGAAGGAAATACACGGCGCTCGCAAAGGAGCTGAAAGAGATGGGGGGATTAAAAAAGAAGGAAGAAAAGGAAAAGGCAGGGAGAGAGAGCAAGAAAGAAAAGAAGGGAAAGGAAAGTAAATAAAAGGAAGAAAAAGAAGAGAAGAAAGAAATCATGTGAATTAAGCAGATAGAAAGAAAAAGAAAGAGCGAAAGAAAAAAGAGAAAGAAAGCGGAGAAAGTAATGAAGAGAAGAGAGGGCGAGGGGGGAAAGAACCTACAGTGTGCACATGCACTGTGTGTGTGTGTGTGTGTGTGTGTGTGAGTTTAAAGCAGAGCTGCTGATTGGTCGGCTGCAAAAGCCCATTGTGACATCACCAGTGGCAGTGACATTCTCAAACTTTAAACTAAAATATTTTTAGGATTATAAATTTGATCGAAACCAAAAATAGATTCCTGTACGTTAAGCACCAATTATCCATGTCGGTTCTGTCTGTTATCTGCTACAAGCCCCTCCCCTTTTGTTCCATGGTGCATGATGGGACAGGTCAGTGTACAAAGTGTCCATCACTTCACACTTCATTTGTTCATCCGGCTTGCTTTTAGAACAGGACACAAGTAAGCGATTTGAGACAGCCGTTAAAACAAACAGGAAGTGAGAGATGTGTTAAGCGCTAGCCGGCAAGGCGTGTGTGTGTTTGTGTGTGTGTGTGTGTGTGTGTGTGTGTGTGTGTGTGTGCCGCGTAGTGGGAAATAAAGATGTGCAGGGTTTGATCGATTACAAGAGCAGGTTCAAACGAGAGGTCGCTGATCTGCAAAAAAGCCCCCAAAGAAATGCGTTTGTTCTTTTGATGCCAGCAGGCACTGTGGGATGAGCTTTCATTCAGACACACACACACACACACACACACATACACACACACACACACACACCATGTATCAGAGACATGCACGTATCTGTTAGCATGTGCACATCAACCCAAACACCATCTCTCTTATTCTCTCTCTCACACACATTACTGTTCTTTATTTCTATTCAGTAACTGCATTAAGCTCTTCAGTGTGTGTGTGTGTGTGTGTGTGTGTGTGTGTGTGTGGTATTGCCAGTGCTAATACTCAATGCTAATCTCACTCTTCACACACGCCATTCCGCATTTAAGCTGCCTCGCCAATAACCGCCTTTGTTCTCACTTATTTCAGGTCTATTGGGAAGCCGCGATTGGTCCAAAATGAGGAAGTTAAAAAGTGAAAAGCAGGCCATGTTTTATTCACGAACTTCGCGGGTTTAACCGTTGCGTCGCAATTATTTCTTTATATATTTTTTCTCTCTAAATGAATGCTAATGTATGCTGGTAAAAAAAAAAAAAAAAAAAAAAAAAGATAAATATAGTTGAATTAAAAAAAAATATCGGTGTGGAATCGTCTAACTTGATTCCCTACTCTCTGGAATCGACCAGCCCTCCGCGTCATGCTCCATTGTAGCCTTTTCATTAAAACTGTTTCGTTTACGGAGCCGTTTTTTCGAGGGGTTCCCCGCCTCCCGCATGGCTGCGATTGGTCCAGAATAACGTCTGTCTTCGAAAAGTCCGTCGCGTGCCTTCTGTGATTGGCTGGCGGGAGTGTTCGTAGCGCACGAGTGCGAAAAGAACTGTCAGTAGTTGGAGTGCAACAAACAACAGCTCTGGCGCTGTGCGAGTTGTAAAAGTGTGCGCGCGCGCGTTCCTCGTAGCGGCGGTGGCCTGAGCGCAGCGCAGCTTTCCAAACAAACGGATTTTACTTGACGACGTTTCACATGGGGAGCTAAAGCGCGCGCTGTATGCAGGATGTTAGTTTTCCCGGTTTTTGAGTTACTCTTGTTCGTGGGCACGGCTGGCCGGGCTCGTGCGCTCCGCTTAGACGGCACAAGCGTCGCGAGGCACGCGCGTGCCGTGTCGGATAACCGGCTGGATGTGTTCGGTACCTCGGCTATCCCAAACCACTTACCGGAGGAGGACCTGTCGCTGTTTACTTCAGCTCCAGTACTCGCAACCACGGAGGACGGTAGCAGGACTGCCGGGCGGACCAGCCTGGGGACGAGCACGGGCGCTCCTTTACAGCAAACAATGGCTCCAACAGTTCAAAACTCGACAAGACCGAACATCTCGACTACTTTTCCATCTCCCACACAGAGTTACCCGCAACGCCTAACCACGACGGGTTCCACCACCGAGAAGGGTAACGTTTTCCCAAAGCTACATCTTGCCTCAAGTTGATATAGTCTATCTTTTTTTTCTTTTCTTTTTTTTTTAAAAACTTGAATGCAGTGTTTTACTATTAAACATCTTGTTTCAAACCTTACTGCAGCTGCATGGGGTGGTGGCACAGGATGCCACCCTTAACACACACCGTGCTGCCCTGATTGCCACCCTGACCTCAAATGTCATCTCTGACAGGTTCAATTCAATTCGATTTGATTTGTAAAGCGCTTTTAACAACGGGACATTGTCACAAAGCAGCTTTACAGAAATCCGGATGTAGATCTAGGTCCCTAATGAGCGAGCCAGAGGAGACAGTGGTGAAGGAAAAACTCCCTGAGATGACATGAGGAAGAAACCTTGAGAGGAACCAGACTCAA
>JAOUQW010000047.1:4903340-4920146 GCA_028565825.1 Olivaichthys viedmensis | reverse complement strand
TTTTTCCCCCCGGTGATCTAATCCACTTTAGCTTCCCTTTATAGCAAGATCAAAGCCAATACATCATCAGTTTTGACATTCAATATAAGCAACGGCTTCATAAGTGTTCAGAGTTGAGAGACTTCGATGCAAATATTTCAGTACGACACAATTTTTTTCCCCTGTCAAATGAAATAAATAAATAAAAAAAACAGCTTACATCAGTGAAAAGAGGAATAAACGTGTCTCTCTCTGTTTGTCTGTCTCTTTCTTTCTACACTTTTAGAAAAAAAAGAGGTTTCATCTAGCACCCTGAAGGGATGTTTTCCGGTTTCTATTTCAGAAAGGTTCCAAAACAGAGTCCTTTTAGAAAGCCAGAACCGTTAAACATTCAAAAAACGTGTGTTCCTGCCTTTATTTATTCTCTATATCTCTATATCATTATTTATTCTCCTTTTTTGTCTCCTCACTGCCTTTTATTCTCTCGAAGATCCCTCTGTCTCGCTCTATTTTTGTACTCTCTCCTCCTTTATTCATTCTATGTCTGTCTCTCAGGACGTGCGTCCCTCTCTTCATCTCTCCGTCTCTCCATCTCTGGGCTTTGCTGGCATGCCTGCTTTACTGCCAAAGTATTGGCAAAGCAATTGCAAGCTGATGGCCTGTATAAAGGCAATGCAATAACACTAATAATAAAAAATAAAACATGTATAACAGCATTATCTTAATATCAGTGACCCCCCTTCTGTGTGTGTCTCTATATACGAGACCGTATTATAACAAATGCATGTAATGCAAATAAAGCATACGCTGATGTGGTTCTATTGTATTTAATGTACGAACTCTTAAACGGTTTCATTATGTCATCGGAAGTTGTTTACTTTTATTTGGTTAATATACAAGTCAATTACAGCATGTAGTCTCTCTCTCTCTCTCTCTCTCTCTCTCTCTCTCTCTCTCTCTCTCTCTTAATATTAATGTGAGGATCGCCTTTAAAAGAGGAAGTGGAAGGATTTGAAGCGGTTAATAGCCACGGTTGTGTTCAGGTTATGTCGAGAAGCCAGGCGGCCATAGTTAACAGCTTAGAGGCTCATTTTTCATCGTGGCCTTTTAACAGATTAAATTTCAATGATTAAATTTGACCGTAATCAGGTGTGAACATTAATATGGCGCAGGTTCTTTGTAACGTTCTGAATTTGAGAATAATACCCTTTTCCTTATCAAGCACAATATTCTGACTAAACATCAGATTGGATTCATATCAAATCAATAGGGATCACTACAAAAAAAAAAACCTAAAGACACACGGGCATCCAATAGGGTTCTACTTGGATCCATCTGAAAGAGAAACATTCTGTTGTAGGGTACTAAATTGTTCGCATGGAACACTTGAGGAGTGTGAGTAGAACCTTTACAGCTGGAAGCTATGAAAAAAAAGAAGGTTAAAATTTAGAACCCTTTAAGGATTCTAGATTTCCCGCTGTAAAGGCACTTCTCACACTGAATGTACACCTTTAGAGAAAAAAAAAGGGTCCCTCAAGCATTCTCAAAATGCTCTCAAAATGGTTTGCACTTTTTCTGAAATACATAGTTCTAGATAGAACCTTTAAGGGTTCCCCCAGTGGACAAACCAAAGAACACACAGGCATCCTTGTAAGCTTGCTTACACTGCTTATAGCAAGAAACTGTCCTCCCAATATAGTTCTATTTGGAACCATCTGATAGAGAAACATTGTTGTAGGGTACTAAATTGAACCTTTAAAGGTTCCCCTAGAGGGGCAGAATCAAAGAACATTTCAAAAATGTTCTAGATTTAAACTTTTTTTGTCTAAGATCTTTGCTTTAAAGGCACTACTCACACTAAAAGTAGACTCTTAAAGAAAAAGGATTTCTCAAGGGTTCTTTGTATAGTTAAGGGTTCCTTGCTTTATAAAAGGGTTCTACTCGGAACCATCTGATAGGGAAACATTCTGTTGTAGGGTACTAAATATAACCTTTAAAGGTTCGCCTAGAACACTTGGAGTGTGAGAAGTGCCTTTACAGCAGGCGTCTACATAGAACCTTAAGGGCTCCCCCAGTGGACAAACCAAAGAACCCACGAGCATCCTTGTAAGTTTGCTTACAGCAAGAAAATGCCCTACCCCCGGCATTTTTAACGACAAGTCCAAGTAATGGATCCTTAGAACGTGAAAAAAGTCAAGCTCAAGATAAGCACAGACACACAGCAAACCCTCAAACGGAAGTGACTGCAGTGCATTGCTTCGTGAGCCAAATCTGTAACATATCAAGGAACCTGTTCCACAATAGACTGAGCTCAACACACACACACACATACACTCAGCAGGCCTGAAGAGCTCCCAGCATGGCATATTATTTGTTGAGCATGTACGCGGTGCCAGTACGCGATGCCATGCCCTGCATCAGCCCTTTCCTGCTGGAACATCTGTTCCGCAGTACGACGTCGTGAAAACACAACCCGGCATCAAGCAACGAGAGGGTGTGTTTGTGTATTCTGGGAAAAGCCGGTGTGTGTGTGTGTTGTGAGTCTGGGAGGAGCCCAGCCGAACAGAGAAACAATTAGGCTTCTCGTGAAAAAGGGCCTTTGGGTGAACTGGGTAAAGAGCTCGGAGTCACCGTGACTCCAGGTCGCCTGTTTGTTTCAATCTTTACTGCACACAAGGGGGATGGAGGAGTGCAGCTAATGCATAATGCATTCCTCACACACGCTCAGTCTGCTCGAAAAAGAAAGAGAAAGAGAGAGAGAGAGAGACGGAGGAAGACAGAGGAAAAAGGCCGGAACTCCATGCAGTAATGACTCACTACATCAAACGTTCACAGTTGATATTGCTCCAGAGTGCAGCAGATTAAACAAAATGATGAAATCTTAACACAGCAGCTCAATATTCCCTCAATATACCCTGCAATACTATAGAGAGAGAGAGATTTCGTTGGGTTTTTGACTTACGAATCTTACAAATTTTTCCAACGTGAAACCATGTTTGTTGTGACAGATCTGGAGAGTTTTTAAAGCACATGTTCCAACACTAATTAATGTATCAAATGTGCATTTTGACCCAGAAATGAAACTAAAAAAAAAGGGCAATCAGCATAAACCAGCGAAAGTGTGCTTAGGAATCAGTGGCCTAATCTCTCCCTCTCTTTCCCTCTGTCTCCATCCCTCCCTATCTCTCTCTCCTTTTCTGATGAGCACTCAGACATCGACCATGGCTGGCCTGTATCTGAGCTCTGGTTTTAATTAGTCTCCTCTCCATGCCCTTGATTGGATGGGTCCGATGAAATAGGCAAAAAGCACTAGGCTCGATAACAGCCTCATGGGAACCACATCACACATGTCCTCCACAACCTTCCCACCATCTACAAAGTCACACTAAAAGACCTCCTACAGAGCTGCAAAAGAAATCCTTAATAAGAAAATACAAATCTATCTAAATATACGACAAAACATAATTAGCTTCATTTATTACATATTGCAGTGATGCCATATATTTGCACTCAATTGGTATAACAGTACGCTTCAAACACACGCTGTCACTGTTGTCATCTTTTAATGACTAACACATAATTTACGTTTCCATCCACTTATTTGGCGGATGCTTTTATCCAAAACGACTTACTATTGAGTTGAACAGTTGAGGGTTAAGGGTCTTGCTCAAGGACCCAACAGTGGCGGCTCCATGATGCTTAGATTTGAACTCATAACCTTTCGATCGGTAGCTCAGAGCCTCAACTGCTGAAGCACCACTTTCCCAGTCCAAGTCATTGACCATGACTTAATTAGAACGCTTCCAATTTGTATCAGTATGTTTAACAGTGATTGCTGGTTCGAGCCCTGTTTGAAACTGACCTTGAATAGTTTCTTTAAGGTCCCCTTTCCTTTGACTGACCCAACTCCAACTAGTCACTTAATATATTCTCATCTGTAAGCATGGCCCTAAGAGGCTGGGGACTGAGAATACATCTCAATCCATTTCCCCACATAAAGTAACACCTCTCCCCTCTTTCTATTCAGCAATCATCTCTAAGCACAGCGAGGCTGTTTACAACAGTAGACGTGTCAGAAATATCACATTACGCTGATGATCTGCTTCACTACGCTAGTATCCTAATGAACGGGGATGATGCATCCACTTTCGCAAGGTCATTTTGGGGCGAAGCACCGACATAAATATTTATCCACGATGAGGGCTAAACATCAAAACGGTCTAATGCGCGGTTCGCTCTGCCGCCATCAGAGACATTATCTCTTCGCTTTGGCGAGCACGAGGGCTTGATGGGTAATGAATACTGCATGTACATCTCTGGATCCAACTCAGCGGTGGATGTTTACCACTGAGGCCCGGCTGCAGAGAGAGTAGCTCTGGTAGTGTTTATACACACAGAGCGGGATATTGACACGCCAATGTATCCACGGATCATTGCGTTCCGCCACAGACACACACAGATTAGAGTCATAGCCATGTCCCTTAGCCATTTAATGCCTTCCTAAGATAAACCTAACCTTAAACTCTGACAACTGCCCTAAAATCTTGCTGGGGCTAGGATAGCTGGGAAGCACCTTGATGAGGCTGCAGCATATTTTAGTCCAGTGGTGCTGCTGGGAAACCAGTTTGGAAAGTTGGCTTGGTCTACGGTAAGCTTAGAACTGGATAATCTTCGGAAATGTCTGCATGACTTGATTAGGATAGGAAGCCATCTCTGCAACACCACTCCCCCTCTCTAAAACACTTTCCTTTCTAGTGAATGTCAATCCTTTGGTCTGCAATGCAGCCAAACTACCTAGCTTAAATCTGGTATCTGCTTTCTCTGCACTCTGATTTACAGAAAGCATCTATTATCTGACAACTGCCCTAAAATCTCGCTGGGGATCTGATGGTTGGGTTAACTTTGGGAAGCACCTCGGTGAGGCTGCAGTGTACTTTGGTCCAATGGTGCTGATGGGAAACCAGTTTGGAAAGTCGGCTTGGTCTACGGTAAGCTTGGAACTGGCTAATCTTTGGCTTGAAACTGGACAATCTTAGGGGAAAATGATTTGATGGATGACTTGATTAGGATAGGAAGTAATCTACACAACACCCCCCCCCTCTCTCTCTAATAATCCTGTTAATCCTTTTGTCTGCAATGCAGCCAAACTACCTAGCTGAATCAGGGCTGGTATCTGCTTTCCATGCACTCTGATTTACAGAAAGCATCCATTATGTTTCCAAACCTGAGAAAAAATTTAAATGTCCAAACTTTTGAAAACACCACCTTGTCCAGACTAGGCAAGTGGCAATAATAAGCTATATGATACCTCATATAGTTTAACACATTATATGGTTAATGTGGAAACTCAAAAAATATTGTGACTGCCCCTTTATTTCATTCAGGAGGCAGGTTTCTAAGCAGGCAGTATTTCTGGGTGGCATTTGCATGCCCCAGATAAGGGCTGTCCCCTTCATTTATATTTACATTTCTTCTTTTGGCAGACACGCTAATCCAGAGCAACTTACAAAGTGCGCAAACAGCTGAAGGTGCAACAATACAAAGTACCTAGAATAAGCAAGCATTCCTAACCTGAAAGACTCGAGAGTAATGTCAGTTTGTACAAGTTTCAGAGTGGTCTAGTTAATAAGTATAAAGAAGTTTGGGAAACAAGAAATAATGCAAAGCAAATCAATGCAAAATCAATGCAGAGAAAAATAATGAAGCATTATTCTAGATATTGTTTGAGAGGTAGTTCTTTAGTCCTTTGCGGAAGGAATTAAGACAGTTGGTGGAAACTCATTTCACCACTGAGAAGCCAGCACATTGAACCAGCAAGATCTTCTTAGAGAGAACATGCCAGGAACCCTGAAGTTGAGGACAGTATAAAGATAGCCGTCAACAAAGGTTCCTTATTTTGGCAAAATTTGAAGGCAGAATCCAGTATGTCTTTCTCAGTAATCCTATGGGAATCCTGTGGACCAGAGTTCCATGGAAAGTTAAAAACAAGACAGAGAGAACCGTCATTCTGACTTCACTAACTGAGGAATATGTTCCGTCTCGTAGATAACATTTTCTTTATTTAGCTAGCACACATAATGTGGCCTGAAAGGCAGCGTATGAAACGTATTTGCTAGTTAGCTAGCTACGTTACTTAGTTAGTCAACGATTGCGAGAAGACAGCATGCTAGAAGAGGTGACATGTGCATTCCCTTTGGATCATATCGGTCCCCTTCAGTTAAAATGCAGCCCAATTAAACAGGAACGGTTTTAAATAAAACATCTAGGCTAGGCAATTATCATGATATGAAAATGTAATATATGTACATTCCTAGTCCAGTTTAACTGAAATCCTGTCCATGCTTTTCGAAAAGCCAAGTGTCCAGGGACAGGTGTCCACACTTTTGAAAATACCCACAATTTTGAAACAGTATCTAGGCTTTTGCATGACACTAGTTCAGACACTAGATCATTCTTCAGAGTCATTGTACTGGCAGTACTTCAAGGCTGTCGGGCCATTGGAATGCTTTCGCCCTTGGACTTATGGGTTCTTCTCCAAATGCACGGCTTCTCCATACCTGGAAGCGCTACAGGATGGCGCCATTTAAATGCATGAGCCTCATGTCGGCAGAGCATAAAAAAGATGAAAAGAAGCGCCTCTTTTTTTTCCCACCCCCCACGTTTTTTCGTCCTGCCCTGCCCGGGGAGAAAACAGAATGCTAGATTATTTCTATCATTAAAACATCAAGGGATTCCGCAGGGGTACAGGCTTCAAAGGAAGCAGACAATTTCGGTGCGTTAGCAGAGCAGGAAGTGAGAGCCGAAGCGGATGGAGGCGGTTTGATGAGAGCGATGCTCTCCTTGTCTTTATGAGGACTAGCGAGCACAGCAGGTAGAACAGGCACTAATGATGCAATCCGGAGGGGAATGCTTAAACCAGGCTGGTGGTGGCACCATCGATTCAGAGTGCTGCATTTCTTACTGTCTTGAGCTGCTTTGATATCTCTTTCCAGCTCTGATTGGCCTTTCTCCCCTCCATCTTTTTTTTATTATCTCTCTCTCTCTCCTTCCCTCAATCCTTCACCACTCTCTTTCTGATGGAAGATAGTTTTCCCTGTATGGCACCAGGGCCAAAAGGTTGCACCTGTCCCGGGATAATTGGTAAAGGTCAGGGCGATTTGGTCTTTACTTCACATTTGGGCACAAAGCGACACACAAACACAAACACACTTCTTCTCCCTCCAGTGTTCTTCAGACCGACGCCAAGCTCCCCCGCTAAATACCAGCACATTGTGCTTTGGGGATAAATACAGAAGCCATAAATATTTAATAACCCGCTGTGTGGCTTCATGATAGGACTTCACAGTCTGAGAGAGAGTGAGATTGCGAGTAAGGGAGGGAGGGAGCGAGGGCGAGACAGAGTAATTGCATGTTGCGATGCTCCAGAAACCGATAATGAGACAAAGCCATCGAGTGTGTCCGTCCCGCCACTGCTACTGCCACATTACTCACGACCTCTCACGAACATGCTTGGCGCATTACCATTTTCTATTCCAGTGCTTCGGATTCAGCCGCCGTCACGCAAGACATTAAAAAGAAATCTTGACCGAACAGTCGTTGGACCCAGAGGTCACGCAGAGAAGCGTAAATTATAGCCTTGTAATGAAATGAAAGTGGGCCCATCATAGGTAAAAGCGTCTCTGTAGACGGCAAAGCAAAACAATGCGGATAAATCAGGCGGAAATCCGAAACGGATGGAATCGCTCACTTCATGCTCTTTGGAGACATCAAAACAAGCAGCGATCTGTCATAAATGGACTGCAATTTGTGGGGGGAAAAAAAATGCTTGCATGATTCAGGCAGTGAAAGTACCTTATTAATCTTTGTTTCGTGCCTAATCCCACTCCTATGCAATCACAGCAGGAGGGGGCTGAAACATTCTAGATCACATGTAATTACAAGAGCATTTCCTCTGCCTCCAGTCAGGAAATGGTATTTTCAAGCAGTTGCTAGCAGAAACTACAAACTTGATGATTATTTAATATTACCATCACCTCCCTGCGTATGCTTACAAGACACATAGGTCAAAAAGATACATATTCAATTACGTTGCTACAAGTTGTGATACCTTGATAAAACACAGACGCCCCTATTCCACCCACAAGGTCCCGGGTTTTGGTACTGGTGTCAGAGCCGGTTCAGATTCAGGGAACTTTTTAAGAACTGGCCTGCGTTTCCATCGATTAATGAGTCAAACTATTACGTAATGAGATGTGGGGAAAATTATAACAACTGTGGAGGAATTTACATGTTGTACTTCTGGCTTTGAGAACAAATTTTACCCTCCAAAGTCATTAGACAACAATTGCACGCAAGGTAATAGCTTTTTATTCTGAGTGTGTATCTGCGCAAACACAGTTTTGTTAGCATTCGAAATGCAGCTCTAATGTAGTTAATTTCCATTGTTGGTTAGATGGTTATTTCTTTCTCAGCTAGATTTAAAATCTTTGAGTTTCTTGAGTGACTCGAGTCATTTGAGTCCATTCAGCTTAACGCTTTGATTCACTGATTGGTTCAGTTATACTTGCAGTTTGCCCAAATGGATGCGCAGCCTGAACATGCTGCGACTTTTGATACGTTTTTGATACACAGACTGATTCGTTCCTACAACAAACAGCTTGAGCGATGTTAAAATAGCTAATAACTGTTGCGATTTTGTGTTACTTTATAATATGCTTGTATGTCCGAAAAAATCTTAATTTTTGGTTTCACACCCAGAACAACATAGACGAGACCTGCAATTTTCAAGTGCATATAACTTTGTTTGAATATTTATATTGACATTATATGGGTTAAAACGTCTTGCTGTCCACAATGTTACTTAGCAATTTATTGTAGGTACATCATTACACCAGTTTTGAGCCCAAACGTGACTCATTGAACGACTGAATCTCGTTCGTGAATGAAAGTTGCAAGGACTGCAACATTTAAGGGAGGTGGAAGTACAGTAGGTTTGGCAAATACACAATTTACTGATTTTGAAAAAACCCAGACAGATAAACTTTCCAGATAAAAAGAAGGCTGTCAGCAGCAAGTGAACGAAAGGAACAACTCGTTGCATGGCAGTGACCGATTTCTCGTTCACCTTAGTGACTCGTTCAAGAAGACTGAATCATTTGTGAACAAAACATATGTATTCTCAGCCAACAGATTCGTCACTGCAATATTAATTTGGCTATTTATTTTAACAATCATGCTCAAAATCCCTCCGCATTGTTCACATCTTGTGGTAAAATTATGGTCCCTCCAAGCCCCTGGCATTACTGGTTCTTAGTTCCTGATGAGCAGCATTCTGATGCTGGAACCGAACTGATTTTGCCGGCCAATAATCAGCCATTCGGCACAGGATCAAGAACCGGCACCTTGTGCATGGAAAATGGCTAAACTATGAACAGTATATATTTCCTTGTGACATTTTTTAAAAGATAGATATGCATAATTTTGAGAAACAAACAAATAAACCCCCCGTAAAGATCTGTCTCTGATACTTATGTACGCCTGTGATTAGTCCGAACACTCAGAACCACTCATCTTTGATTGGTCTCCATTCTCACAGCACGCACAATGTAATTTTATATGGTTTGTGAGCACGATCATTTGCTGAACAGCACCGTGAAGACTAAAAATGCTTGATTTGGATGCACCAGACATTTATTCTTCAAATTACTCCTAAAATGAATGCACTGTATTGTAAAGCAAAAAGGTCAACAGAGGTCAATATTGGTGTATTAATTATCCAGCTACACGCTGTGCGTTTCTAATTACTTTGGGAGAAGAGACATTCAAAACTGCCCATCATCCATGGAAAACGGGGCTTCATGGGCCACAGGAGCCCCCAACCGGAAGCACTGAGAAGATAATAAAGAGCTAGAAAAGAGGAATGGTGTCTGTATTAAAACAAGGGAAAAGTATGTTGGGATGAAATAAAGATGCCAGCCCAGCGTAGATGACTTTTAAGGCTGCAGACTGAAAAAACAACCAGCAAATGACTCAGCAAAATCCAATAACCCTACTGTAAGGGTCAACGATTTGTCCGTAATACGAATGGTCCGTGTTCGGCCTCTTTATAGAGAAGACGGTATTAAACCATGCTACATAAACACAATTATTAATGTGCAAATTTAAACTAAACCCAGTAACACCTCCAATATACTGTATGATATGATACTGAGATAGTACTTCAGCCATAAAGAGAAATTTTGGTCCGATCTTCTTAGTTTGATCAAAACTTGTGTTTGTACCGAGTTTTCTTTGACTTTTAAACATGTATTATTTGGATTCCATGATTACGAACATAAAAAATCTGTATGTACTACATAATAAATCTTATATCTTATAATACTAGAAAAATATCATATTCACAAGTGCAAATTTAGTAACAAGAAACCATTTTTTCCCCTTATTCCTGAAGGAACTCAAGCAATATGAGGACACCATTGTAACTTCTAACAGCCCGAAAGCTACTAGAACCCAAGAAGGGAAAAAAAGACCTACCTTTTCTAGTAGGCTGACTACACTTCTGCAATTGAGTCCTAGATCAAAACACCTTGACCAAGAGTAGTGATTAAAATATAATGGTGCAGTGATTTGATTATATATTAAAGAACTTCTGTTAACTTATTGAGAAATAACCTTGTGTTTGCTGAATGATTACATACATTTATATCTTATAGTGAAACATAGAATTTGCGAATCTAACGACTATTCATGATTGGCCGAAGAAATGGGTTTCAATCCAATCATTCACATTTCTGTGTATTTTACCAGTATTTACAAATATATTTAACTATATTTAAAACATCCAATTAAATCTAAAGCAATTTAAATGGATACCAACCAATCATCTTTGCATAAGAGTCTAATGTTAACTCCGGCCCTAACTCTAACCTTAACCTTCGTAACTTTTCGTGTGAGATCATGTTCTAATTCCAGTTAAAATCATTCACTTTTTACTTTCAAATACTTGACTCCACTATTGAACTTTTATATATTTAAGTATAATTTTGACTCTCGCTACTTCCACTTTTAATTGAGTACAATTTTGACACAGTGCCCCATTATCAAATTATGAAACTGTTTTGAAGCTATTATTAGAATTACAAGTGCTAGAGGGCTTTAACCCGGTATGTCTCAACCAATCCTATTCATTAATTTTACATATTATGCAATATTTTAACTGATAACTTCAGATGAGCTTGATGAGCCCAGTTGCACTCTCAGATTAGATCAGATTACACTGTCACAGGAAGGATACACACATTGCCATAAGGCAGAACGGCGGGTGAGCTAGACACCCTCCAGCACGGTAGGCAGTGACTTTGAGGCGTGGAGGAAAACACGCCGAGCTGTACTCGCTGGTGGAAAAAAAGCCTGTGGAGAATGCATACGGTGCTGGCAAAAATCTTTAACTTTGGCCTGTGGAAAAATAGATTTGAGGCCTGCCTTGCTGAGATCATAGTGATTCACACACTAAGGCAACCAATGTCTTTGAAAAAAGCTTATGGTCCAAACCAGCTGAGAGTTCTATGGTTCTTTGGGGAACAAATAATTCAACAAGTAACAACTCGGTTGGGTTTTTCTGTATGTTCTTCTTCTATTCATCTCTAGAGCTGAGGGGCTTCCTACTGTAGCAGTGTTGGATACATTTGCAGAAGAATGTTACGAACCATCGTAATTGAGTCGTGGCAAATCCCAAATGTAATGGATCCCCCCTGGAATGTTTGATTGTGTGGCAACAGCCTGTGTGTGGGGTACAAAATTCTCCTCCGAAGCCTATGAAAATCCCCTTTATTCAATTTCCAACAATAAACGGCACAGCAACAGAAGAACGCTGAACTCGCTATTAGTTTGTCGCCAAAGATGAATGGCACTCGCGTGTGCTTTGTTTTTGTCAGCCACTGTTGTTTTTACCGTAGCCATACATTCTTTATTTTATGCTGCGTAGCCAGGGAAATTTGCAAGTCCAACACAATCGCTCTTAATTGCGCAAGGAGTTATGTTTTTTTTGCGAAAAACAAAATGCCGTAAGACGCAATACAAAAGGATAATGAACACGTTCCTGCTTAGGAAATGAGAACGGTCACTTTTCAGCTTCCCTGGAGGTAGTAGGCATAAATCTAACCAGGGCTCAGCCAAAAACATTTCAACCTGCCAAGACAGCTAAAAGCAAAAACAATGCACTCCAAGGGCAAAGGCAGTAAAGTCTTCCAAAGCAACTTCTGTAGCGACTCCAAAAAAAAAAAAAAGGGTAGGATGTGATTAGAGCAGAACTTCCTGTCTGAACATTGGCTTGGCTTTTTGTTTTTGTATAAGCAAAATTCTTATTAGAATTTTAGAAAAAAGATCTAAATGCTCTTTTAAGACTTTGTTTTTAATACTTCATTTTATTCATGCGCAACTGTTTTGTTCAACCGTTTGTGTGCAAGCAATTCCTCAAAGGAAAGTTTTCACACATATTGTAATTATTCCAATAATCCTCGCATTTAAGGCTCAAATTCTGAGCATGATAATCATTTATTTTACGATGATGCAAAAAATAAATCAACATCAAAACTGGGCCTAAACGGTGTGAAATGAATGCGAGGCAATGGGGGAGAATCTAACAGTAAAGGGAACAACAAGCCGAGAGCAGTTAAAGGCAAAACAAATGAACAGTTAATGCATTAGCGCTGACTCGATGGATTCAGGTACAGCTGCACAAATTGTTCTTATGGATTCGTTCTGCTGCTTAGCCGTATCGGCGTCGGTGAGAGACACAGCCTATTAGCAGTTTGTTGCAGGAGTAGATGTGCGAGATAGCAGACATTAGCTTGCTAATCCCTTCTTCCTGGAACACTTCACACTACCGCCAACTCAAAACTGAGCCCAACTGTAGACACACTGTAGAGTACAGCTTGACTGCCAGAAAGCTCCCAGAGCGGATCATTCTCTTAGGATTTTACACCTTAAACTTTGACCCAGTTTGCTGTTGCCCTTAAAAAGTATGTGATGCGACAAGAAGCAACTCGTTTTATATAGACACGAAGGAGAAACTAATTCTGACCTTTATGCAGTACTTCAATAGGACTTTAAACATTTATCATAACATTAGCAGTAAGCCAGGGCTACCAGATTTGCATCCAGATAGCAAGGATGTCTGGTGGATGGTTTTCAAATGTGCCGCTAATCTACGTTAGACAAGTCATGATGTCATAAACACTTATCATCTGTAAGCAGTCTTAGGGATTCCTTTTCCTACCAATGTTACACATTCAGTTCAACAAATTACACCTGTACCTAAACCTGTACAAAAGGTTCAGGGGCAGAGTGGCTAATAGGCTCATTCAGTGTTGCCTTATAAAATAGATGAAAGAAGCAAATGCTGGATAAATTCTCCCACAAATCATATGTATTTACTCCATTTTGCTTGAGCTGATAGGTCAGTGCAGACCATTTAATTCCATAGCCATCGCCTTCAGTGGCTTTTTTTACTTCGCTCTAATAATACATATTCAGAAATCTTGCTGACTGACACTGAAATTATTTACCTAGTGCATGGCCATAATGCAGTCATGTCAAAATGCCACTCAGGCTTACTTCATCATCAGATCACGGAATCAACCAGCCCTGACCCAACACTTAAATGTTGCCATTCAACCCCATCCCCTCCAAAACACATATATTCAAATCTTTGTCAATTTGACAGGCTGGGAGACAGAGTCCTTGATGGCTGTAAGGCAAGTCCTTGCCCGAGGTGGTTGGTTTTGAGGTATTAAGACCGCAGTGGTGCGATGACAACAGGCACCTGATAACAGATGCTGAGCTGTCAGCAGACTGACAGGCTGTCAATCACCCAAATCCCTAGCTCACGATCTGAGCTCACCTTGAACAATGAGATAAACCTGGGAGGTCTTGGACTGCTGCTTGGTCTGGATGGAGCAGGTGTAGGGCCCCTCATCGTATACGTCCACCTTCTGAATGCGCAGGCTGTACTCCAGCTGACCCTTAGTCACCAGGTCCACCCGAGGGTCCAGGGACCACTTGTCCTCACTGGCAAAAATGATGTTGGAGCGGTTAAGCCAGGCCACTTTGGACACCTTGTCATCTACATAACACCTGGGAGGAAAGACCAACAGAAAGGCAAGGCAGGTTAGGATGGTGTCAGTCTGTGCACAAGGTCAAACAGTGACAATGGCAAAAAGTGCACTTGTTACCAGTGTGGAAGTGTCTAATTTACAATTTGTTTGCTAACTTTATTCCAACTTTATTCTCTGTTACAGAAGCAAGAGAGTCTTGATAATATTCTTGATAATAACCTTTACCATTACCAACAACTAACACATAACTCATCAGCAAGACTGCTAGCGATAAAACAGTTTACAAACTCTTATCATTCAGAAGATGTGCAACTGATGGTCATTGACATGTAAGTAAGATGAAATATTCGATGAAATAAAGTTGCCCTACATGACACAGATGAACAGGACAGTAAATCGCTAATATCACATATTTTCAGCTCCACTGTATCGGCTTTACCAACAATATTATACTGTGAAAATCATCAAACTGACAAGCAAAGAAAGAGAAATAGACAGAGACAGAAAAAAAACGTAGACGAAAGTCAGGGAGAGCAACACTCACTCTAAAATTTAGATGATCTCCGCAGTATGACACTGATTACAACTCTACTACATGCCGTTCAGAGGTGGAAATCAACTTGAGCTCTATCACGTTTCCAACTAACTACATAACTGATGCTGTAAATGTTTTTGCTTGTTACTGGGATTGAAAGAGGTCTGGCCATCTTTCTCTCTCTTTCTTTCTCTCTGCCTCTCTACCCTCCATTGGTCTGTCTGCCATTCTCCCATCGCTTTACTGCTGACTAACGAGGGCTTTTCACCAGGGCCTGTCTGCTCGATCGACATTAGCTCTAAACAACAGCCAACCAATCTCTCTCTCTCTGTCTGACAGCTAGCTTGGTGCAGTGACGGATGTGTGTGCTGGATGCCCGAGGCCTTGCCTGGGGAAAGGAGAAAGAGAGAGAAGGAAAGACAGAGCGACAGACACAGGCAGAGAGAAAAGATAGAGAAGAGAAACAGAGCAAGAGAGCGAGAGAGTAAGAGATAGGGACAGAGAAGTACAGATAGAGAAAGAAATGGAGAGATAGAGAGGTAGCCATGTAAGAGGAAAAAGAGTTTGAGTGAGAGAGCGAGAACAATTGAGAACTGCACTAATGAGAAGAAGAAAGGTCTGCCGAGTGAGAGAGAGGGTCAGTGAAAGTCGACAGCTTATGTTGGAGTTTGAACCCCAGAGGAGCTTCCTGTCCCAGTTGCTTCATTGACTCACAGAAAACACAGCCTTCCAGAGTCCAGTCACCACTTGCCTGATTCAATCCAGGCTTTAACTATCTCAACCAATACCTTACCCACTCTAAAATACCATCAGTCAAACCAAGCCACTACCTCCCCAATCTCTCCTTTGTCTGCTTCAAACCTGCCCACCCACCCTTCCAAACCAAGCCACTACAACCTCATTTTGCCCTTTGCCTGCTCCAAACCTGCCCACACTTCCTAACCTAGCCACTACCACCCCAATCTGCCCATTGCCTGCTTTAAACTTGCCCACCCACCCCTCAAAGCCCAGCTATTTTCACCCTAACCTTTTTTTTGCCTGCTTCAAACCTGCCCACCTACCCTTCCAAACCTAGCCACTACCATCCTAATCTGCCCATTGACTGTTCCAAACCTAACTACCCACCCCCCCAAATCCAGACACTACACACTCCAACTTGCCTTTATTTGCTCCAATCTGGGTGGTGCTTGCTCACTCCAAATATAGCCAACCACATTACACCTCATGCCTGCTTCACCACAGCCATTCTCACCTCTGCTATAACCCTTGGTCATCTTTCACCCATTCATCAACCCAACCGGGCCACCATCACTACCCCATTACCCTCAATGCGGTTGAGTCCCTTTGGTCCACTCACCCTAATTAGTATTTTGATATAACTGCTCTAACATACCCAAATTAAGTCTAGAAGGGCTTCTTAATGAACTGTTGAATTGACTCAGGTATTTTAAAGCAGACCGGGATTGAAAAAACAACAACAACAAAAAACACTGCAGTACCAGCACCTGTCACAGGGTCGAAAAGGTGCAGATTTGACAGGGGCAATCACTCTGCTTGGCAAAGGTCAAACCAAAGGTCTGGATCCTTGCTGAGAGAGAGAGGAGTGCAATGGTTTCCTCTTACTGCTTTCTTGGCCCCGTTCCTGGGCTGGCTGCAGTAAGAGAGTATCTCAGATAAGGAAGCCTCTCCCAAGGCTGTGCTTTGAGAGATGAGCTGTATTCTCCTCAAACAGAGTTGTGGAACATGAGCACAGGGATTGCACTACTGTTAACTCTAATCAGCTACACAAAAAACCCAATGGGTTGAGTTTATGCAACTGGAAAGTACCTTAGTGTAGTGCAAGGACTATTAAATTTACAGCTTCGAGGGTCACTGAACTGCACAGCTAGAGAATTCCCAGCTCTAATATCCATTATAGACTGGCATCTTTGTTGGCAAGTTGTTGTTTGTATTTATTGCCAGTGACTAAAGTTACTAGCAGCACGTGCTGGCAATGATGTCTCAAACTGTTGCCAGTGCATCATATTACACTTAACACACTGTGGCAGAGGGAGCGTGGTCGAGCGTCGGTGACTGACGTAGAGCGGGGTCACAGCGAGGGCACAGCGAGGGCACAGGTAATCACGTGAGTGCTCTCACCTGTGGATGATTTCCGGCTGCCTACTTATGTGTCGCTCT
>JAOUQW010000047.1:4867502-4882260 GCA_028565825.1 Olivaichthys viedmensis | reverse complement strand
AGGGTTACACCAAGGTCCTTAACTGTAGCTTCTGGTTTCACAGAATAACCATCAAGCTCTAAGGTGAAATCAGTGATTTTATTTCAGGCAGACTTGGTACCCAACATCAGTATTTCTGTTTAATCAGAATTTAAGAGGAGGAAGTTTCTATTTCGTCTTTTACATAGTTGCTGCGCCGCTAAATCTGGCCGAACTGGCAAATATAATTGTGTATCATCAGCGTAGAAGTGAAGGCCTACATTATGTTTGCAAATTACATGTCCAAGGGGATGGATATAAAGGGAGAATAATAGAGGACCTAAAATGGAACCTTGTGGAACACCATGATGTACTTTTTTGGGCTCTGAAGAATCTCCATTTATGCTAACAAACTGGTAGCGGTCTGTCAAATAAGATCTAAATCAGGCAAGAACTTGTCTGTCTAACCCGCCCGTGGTTTCAAGCCTGTCCATTAAAATATCATGGTAAATAGTGTCAAATGCTGCACTCAAGTCCAACAGAACCAAAACAGAAACATGTCCACAATCTGAGGCAAGCAGTAGGTCATTGAGCACTTTAACCAACACTGATTCTGTACTATGATGCTTCCGGAAACCAGACTGAAATACATTATGCTTGTTATTCCTACTTAGAGTACAGAGCTGTTGGGCGATAACTTTCTCCAAAATCTTAAAGTGAAAAGGTGTGTTAGAGATTGGACAATAATTGGAGAGATCAAATGGGCGTGGTTTCTTAAGAAGTGGCTTAACAACAGCGGTTTTAAAACACTTGGGGACATGGCCCAAGAAAGTGACAAATTTATTATGTTTATTAACGGTTCCCCAATCACTGATAATAATTCCAAAAGTAACTTAGGTGTTATTGAGTCAAGTAGTTGGTCCAGAGGACATCATCAAGGTATAGAGCTTGTTATACCCAATATTACTAAACTTATCAAGACGTTCTTGGATTATGATGCCTCCTGAGTTATCATCATGAGAGGATGGAATAGCACATTGAATGAACACATGAATTTTAACCTTTATGGTCTCTATTTTCTTGTTGAAGAAGTCAGAGAAATAATTTCTACTAAGGTCTGGATTGTGTATTTATTTGGTCTGTATTGTGTATTTATTTGGTTTGGATTGTGTGTTTATTTAGTCTGGATTGTATTTATTTGGTCTGGATTGTGTATTTATTTGGTCTGGATTGTGGACTGAGGATTTATTTGGTTTGGATTGTGGATTTATTTGGTCTGAATTGTGTCCAGCACAGGGAGGTCGGGGGGAGTTACGCATTTTTGCTGCAGCCAACCGACAATGCAATGTTAACTTTTTAAAAAATGTGTTAAACTCTTACTAAAGCCCACCTGCAGGCTTTGTTTTTGTTTCATTCTTATTAAAGGTAGTTATTTAAGAAGACATTGAACAATTGCAAAAAAACTTTTATTTCACCTCTTCACTTTAGTCGAGCTTTAGGCAGAACAACACCCTGCGCCCAACAGCAGACACTCTCGACACACAACCCTCCTGAGTAAATAACTATTTATAACACTGCAAATGAGAAAAATCTGTCTCAATGTTGATATGCAAAACAAAAGGAACTCCAAAATGATAATGGTGGCTCAGCGGGACGGAATTCGCTTTTCCTTCTCGTTATGATGCTACTCCACACAGTTGCTTGTGGATGCCAGGAAAAAAAGTAAATTTTTATTTCTTAGTTTTAAAGGAACATTTCTAACATTTTTTTTTGGTCCCCCTTCAAGTTACAAAGAGGTCAAAGAAGGATCCATGACACATTCTGGAATGTTTTGAAGCATGAGGCATCGAAAGTTTGATGCCCTTTCCATAATACAACATGGTAAACGATTTGAATTTACATTTTTCTATACTTTCAGGCGCATGCGGCGCTTCCTGTTAGAGAAAACTGTCTGTCTACAGCGAGGCTTGCAAACAAACCTTTTAATAATGAAAGCATTGATATTAAAATAAATATATATATTTATTTTATTTGCATTAGTCAGCTTCCTAGCTAGGCTAGTTAACAAATAGCAGAGATGTTGGTTTGCTATTTTATTATTTCAACTACCTTCAGTCAGGTGACATTTATTTTATTTTTATCTTTATAATTTAGCAGTTTAGGGTTGTACAGTATGGAGAACCCAGATACTGCTATAACTAACTTGATTTTTTTTGGAGGGGAACTAGATGCTGGTTTTCCCGACTAAGAACCTTAAACATGCCCAACACTTCTTATTTGTTTTATTTAACACATGAAGAGCTTTGTATTGATACAAAATGTGGAAATCAGAATTCAGCTCTAACAGTTGTTCGATCCAATAAAATTTGGGTGTTTAGACAATTAGGGTTGCTAATTTTTGCCAAAGTATTGTTTTAATGGACAATCATGATCCTAAACTTGGTATCAGTATCACAATTGCTCTGGCGAATGCAATAGAATAACAACAAGGCTTTGCGAATCCTAGTCCTACATTGAAAATTCTGGTTTTCTGGACATGGATAGTTCTAATTCGAGTAAACCTAAACCACATTGTTGTGAAACCTTTATTTCAAATGGTGCTGCCATCTTGGTGAAATATGGAATAGCTGCCATGGGTACACCAAGATGATGGACTGAAAACTGATTGAAAGCTTTTTAGACCAGAAACTTCATTTTCTTTCTCATAAGCTCACTTTTGTCAAACAGATCTGTGCTTAGCCGACAGCAAGGCTTGCACAGTCACCAGCTGATTGGGGTTGCGATTGGGGTCGTCCCTGTAGTCCAAAATTGCTGAACACAGTCTATAGACAGGACTCCAGTATTCCTGTGGTATAAAAGGCTCTGATAGGAGCACCATTTATCATGGCACAGAGTCGTGCGAAAAAGGGGAGACCGAGGAGCCAAAACGATTGCTGCTTTGTATTGCAAAAGAATGGGTCAGGAAAAAATAAATAAAAAATAGGCAGCTGTGGCTCTGATTGACAGCTCCAAGTGGGAAGAATGAAAATATATTTTCCATGCAAGGCCCTTCCTTTTACCTTGCTTAGAAGTGTTTCAGAGCAATGTAATTATAGTTTTTTTTTTTAAAAGAAAGAGTTGCCAACTTAGAGCTTCCTTTTTCTTTCTTTTGTCATGGCTAAAGTTGTGTGTGTGCAAGAAAATTAGCATTCACTACCAAGCATCTGGGCATTCATGCTGTACAAGCCCGAAGTTGTCCTCGTGTCGTGAGCTCCATTTGAAAGAAAATGACCTACATTGCCAATTACACAATGATCACTAGCAAAAAGCATCACTTTGAGCACTCGTTCTAACGGTTATTATGGTCGTAAAGTTCTAGACAAGTTGGTCGATATCGGGCTAACTCAGTCAATGCGCAATTAGCTATTGATTTTTCCATTTTAAACCTCTCTAACAGCTGAAATGAAGTTTTTAGGTTAAAGCAGAGCCCAGACTCCTAGATTACTTAAGATCCATCTCTACTTTTAATGCGAAAGTGTAAAAGACCAATCCCAGAAGCTTGAGGTTATTGAATGCTAATTTAGATCCAGAACGTCAAAAAAGGCCTTGAAATCTAGCAAGGACAAACCTGTGTCCAGAGAACCGGTGCTTCAACTGTAGGATTAGCATTTGCCCTAATACACAGCAGTAATGCAAAGCCTCATTGGAATTCAGCGCATGTTTGCAATATAGCATATGGATTTGTCCAAGACCCATGGGCCTTCATTGATGTTGTGACAAAAGCCATCGCAATTGCCACAACAAAAAAGGTAGTAAGCAGCATGGACTGCCATCAGGAGAAACTCCCCATATCAATAAAACTACGGAACCCTTCAGATCCACACACACATCATCTGAAGGACATCTTAAGCAGACAAGTTCTCTTTGTATCAGACCTTATTCAGATTCTGTGTTCTGGCAGAAAGTCCCACGACACTCTGTTTCACAAAAAAGACCAGATTAAAAGCAATTCAGTTTCTAAAGTTTCTTATACAGTTCATTTCATGCTGGAAGCCTAAATGTGTGACCATGACAAACGTCCTCTCTATGAATCTGTTTCTTTAACCATATAGCTTCATGCATTTTGTGTTGGTATTTCCATCTCAGACCTTTCTTATAAATGTGACCATGAAGTTATGAATGTTAAACACAAAGGCAACCTTGGGCTTCAGGAGGAAGCTGTCAACTATTCCTTCCATTTAAAGTCTGGAACCAAATAACACACGGGAACTAATTAAAAACTTTTAACTTCTTATGATGACCATTTTCCATTTAAAAAATCCAATATGTGGCCAAGAGGCTTTTAACTCTGAGGTCCCATCCTCAAAACATACTAGCATAGCAATAAGAGGTCAGACACTGGGTGCTGGGTAAATTATTTTCTCTATCTGACACCGGTTATGTCAAATAAAGACAAGAATTACGGCAAATATGAGGCGCAGGACCTTGCTCAAGGGTATTTTAGGAAAGCAATGCGACAAGAGGCCCTCAACATTTTGCTCATCTCTTGAGGATGTAAATAAATAAAAATAGCGATACTTTCTGGTCTACAGATTGAGACTTTAAGGCAAATTGTGTGTGAACTAAATTTTGCCATGTCTTTTAAAGAAGATATTCCTCCTATGTTGACTCGAGGTTGTAAGTGGAAATACTGCTTAAAGCCCAGGCGAATATTAGAAGAAAATCAGAAATTATATTATGCTTAGCAGTGAAATATTTCATCTACCAAAAAAAAGAAAGAAAAAGAACATGACTGGTTCAATGACAATGACAATGACTGTTGAAGCAATGGATCACAGAAGCAACAAAATGGTTATGCGTGCAATTAAGGAGAATCTATCTAAAAAAAACTAATTAAAATTCCGCATCCTTTCAAGGTCAGCAATCACCATTTTTCACCCTACACTTATCTCCGACGGAATGGCTGTATTGGCACTATTCCACCAAAATAAGAGGACAATGAATCACTCTAAACCTTCAGAGAAGCTTTAGAGAAGCTTTAAGAAAAAAAAAAAAAAAAGACTGACATTGCCCCTGTGGGCGTTATTGGGATATATTTCACTCACTCTTGTGTTGGCATTTTATTAATCAATTTGTTTCTCTCTCTCCCCTTTAGAACTTTGAATTTGTGCCACTTTATGGATCGGAGAAACAGTGTTGGAGGGCTCATAACTAAGAATAGTGCTCCGATTACTTGGATCTTATCAATGGATGAACAGCAGGAAAATATTTTTTTTAAAATACAGGCTGCTTTGACTGGCATGACGAAGCGAAAATGAGTCTTAGGACTGGAGAGATGGCGGGCTTCCTCAGATAGGACAAAGTTACAGAAAGGAAGGTTTTAAATTAGTTTTGAATAATTGATTAGGTTTTATCTTAACTTTTATTTCTCAAACAACCATCCATCATTCTGAAAGCAATAGGGATGATAATGCATAATGGATAGAGGAATTGTCCTAGTTGACCCAGGACTACTTGCACAATTTAGTGTGATGGACAACACATTTCTAATAATTTCTCCATTACTTTTGAACATACTGTTGGTAATATCATCAGCCTGGTCACTTTGGCTATTTTCTTATACTCTTGGAAAAAATGCCGAAAGTGAGAGTGGTGCATATTGTCTCGCGAGCCTCATCGCAAAAGTCTCTCAAGTCTCGCAGCTTGATGTGCATCAACAGGCGTGTCGTAAATGTTGTGAGCTCCTCCAAGCATGTTCAGCTCCCTTATGGTGTTGCATGAGCAGTAGTTCGAAAAGATGCGGCGGCTGGCTTCACGTGTTGGAGGAAGAGCATGAGCCCTCGACCTCTCGGATTGGTAGCTGTCGAACAATAGGGGGGACTCCGCTAGTGGGTGGCAATTGGCTATAACCAAAATTAGGGAATATTTTTCATTTTCCTGTAGCCAACTAGGCTTGCTATCCATCTTGTCGCTATTTAATTATGTTTAAAAACAATGATTTGGCAGTCAAAATGCTGAGAATCAGTTTACACGCTAAACATTACGAACAGTATGTGCAGTAGTGTTATTACTGTGTGTGTTAAGGGCATACATTAATAACACCTTGGTATGGAGTACTTGCACAATTTAATGCGACGTATTAAAAAAAAGTAGGACAAAGCAACAGCAAAGCAGGACATTCGGATAGATTTCATAAGATTTGTCAGTTTTAAATGAAGCATTCCTAAATAAGAAGAGGTTGCATTAGATCTTTATAAATGACATCCATTCAGTAGTGGCTACAGATTCTTGCACCATACCACATGTCCTTTAAATGCCATGTCTGGAGCGTTGACCCATTCAAGAGGCGCTCTGTTCAGGCAAAAAGACACGCTTAGCATTTTAGTCACCATCCTGATACAGCACTTTGAAATATATGACCTCGGCATCTCGTCCTCTGTGAATTCAACATGCACTTCCTCAAAGGACCTCTCAGACTGCTTCAATTTATGGGCCATAAACCTCGCCGTGGTCGGCCGAAGGCGTAAATAGCACCGGCTCAGCGCCGATGATACCTACTGAAGCCGGAGGAGCCTCGCGATTTAAAGTAGGGAGGTGGAGCAGGGCCGGGCCAAATTACCCCTTCATCAATAAATGGCACATTTCATTGTTCTGATGCGGTGGGGGTTTAATGACGCGGTTCATGGCCACTCACACAGACAGCATGGCTCCACTTGGCCTCTGCTGTAAAGAGCCTGAATAGGGGCATTTCTTTTCCCTGCCATCACTATGGAGCTCCGTTATCCATAATTCTATCAGTGATGAACTTCATTATGGCGTTGATGCGTGTGCAGAGCACAGTACAAAAGTTCATAACCAAGATTTATACATTTGATATTTTATTTTATTTGTCATTTCTTTGTGTTTAATTTGATAATGAACGAGCAACCCCCACTTTTCTGTCTACGAGCAATTATGATACAGCGCTGCAGCACTGTTGGGAATCGAAGAAAACTGCAAAAGATTACAAGTATCTCTGTTACTAATTGAGCCTGTGGAGGCGCTACGAAACTACAGCCTTCTCCAGACACCAGGCCCAGAGACTGAGGCCTCGCCTGGGCAGCGCTTGCGGCGGTAGAGAAGTATTAAGGTGCATAATTATGCATACTCTAATAAACTGTAAGACCCTATTGGACAAAAGCACTCGCTCCCAAGACACCTGACATTTCTGTCTGGTATTATAAATAAGCTATTTTAAATTGCAATGAACAGGTACATTGACCCCATAAGCTCTGATCACTCGGTTTTGGACCAAAATGTCAAGTCGGTTCACAACAGCCAGAGTTAAAAAGTAAAAATTGATCAAGAAAAGACTGCTTTTGGTCTGAGTGCGCTAGCAAGAATTTAAATAATGCATCGTGGCTTTAAATAATGCATTTGAAAATAGATATAATAAGTATAATAATGTAT
Source organism: Olivaichthys viedmensis (assembly GCA_028565825.1). Lineage (NCBI taxonomy): Eukaryota > Metazoa > Chordata > Actinopteri > Siluriformes > Diplomystidae > Olivaichthys > Olivaichthys viedmensis. The sequence continues at coordinate 4,874,874 of JAOUQW010000047.1, read as the reverse complement.
TCTTGAAGTATCAACTGAATAAAATATTCCATTAGATTTTAATAAATGATGAAAAAAAAGAAAAGAAAAAAAAACAGCTCTCCATAGTGGCCTCTGACTTTAGAACCTGAAGATATTTTAGAAAATTATGGGAACACAGGCCGTATGCATTACTATCGGCTATATTATTAAGGAGAAAACAAATCTATGATCTAGCAGATTTTAGATTAGTACTCCATATGTAGTAGTCCATATGACTCTAGGTAAAAGGAATATATTAGGTAGACGGCCTCTTTATTTTCTAATTTATTACCTTCTCGAATTAATTTGTTTTATTTGAGGTTTGGGGCGATATGAAAAATCATTATCGCAATAAATTATGTCATGAAATCCTTTTTTGAGACTTATCATCAGCACTTTTTTGACCAAAATTGACCAACTCTATTGTAACTCACAGTAATAAATAGCTAGTTGGCTGTTATAATCTGTTTTTAAACCATTATTTTAACCAATTGTTTCATTCTTCCTTTATTCTTTTAATACAATAGTCGCATCCATCAATAGCAGCGCTTTATTGTACAATGTCAAGAGTTTGTGCACCTGGACGAATGTAACTTAGCATAAAACCGGATGGTAATAATAATAAGAATAATAATCTTTATTTCTATTGCACTTTTCATTTCGAGTTCAAAATCTCAAAGTGCTTTACATATAAAAAGATTATAAAGTCAAAAAAAAGTGTTTATGATCGAGCACATTAAAGAATCAATGTACAACCACTAATGAATTGACTATAAATATAGTGTTAGTGCTATAAATCATGAAAAGTCTATTTAACAAGATAAAAGACCCAATAGCTATGAATAAACTAAATTAAACACGCTTTTAATCTGGATTTAAAAACACCTATAGAGCTGTAGATCGTTCCTAACGTTCTCTGCAGCACTATTCCAGAGTTTAGGGGTGATATAAGAGAAACATCTTCCACCGGCTGAGCTGTGAGTGATGCTCGGGATTAACAGTAGACCTGTCTCAGCTGAGCGTAGTGCTCGGGATGGGCTGTACTGCTTCAGAAGATCAGCAAGATACACTGGAGCTAAAACCATTTAGAGCTTTAAATGTAATCAATATGCTTGGAGGTCTCATGCTTACATGACTCGTTTTAATTTGTATAAAATATTATAAAAGTTATAAAGGTTATAGGGTTAAGATGGTGGTATACTTCAAACGACGAAAGAACTAAACGAAAAATAACTACCGCCGCACACAGAGTTGTTGATATTTTTTTGATGTTTTTTTTTTTTTACTGCTGGGTTGAGGGCACAAGATAGGCGGACCCCTTGTTCCTATTCTCATCATTATCTCTGTACATTTCTGTATGAATGTGTTATGTTGTGCATCAGTGAATTGGTCATAATTATACTTTATTCATGACTCTATCTGTAATTTTACAAGACCAATTTTGATACTTGGTGAATAAACTATGTAGGGCAACTGTGTTTTTAATACTGCCTTGTTAAAATGTATTATACAAAATTACTTTTATATGTACTGTATATTACAATACATTTTTCTGTTAGGGGAATAATTTGTTTATTGAGCCCTTTTGAAGGCTGCTTTTGTTACACAGACATGGCAACCCTGTCAAACAGCAAATAAATAAAGAACAGCAGCAGGGGCGGTGAAAGAAGCATGAATGTGGCAGAGAGAGGTGATGGGTGTAGTGTATGCTGTAGGTGATGGCTCAAACATGTATATGCTGCTGCCTCCACAACTGCAAATTTCCAAACAAAGGACCCGGAAATCGAACTGCTGCTCCATGCAGTGACGCAAGCGACCATGTGATATTTGGACCAATCGCAGCCAGGGGTAGGACAAAAGACAAAAGACACTGTGATTAGTTCTGTTTAAAAACAAGAAAATATACTGTCAGTTTTAGGGTTTGGGGCAGGGTTAGAGTCTGAACCTTTTCTTATGACTTCATATGAACTCATAACATAGTTTATAGCATAGTTTTTATATAGCTTTAGATTAAAACTTAAAACCTAAAACGTCAGTTGTAAAAAATCCACTAGCATGCCTGAACATGGATGAAAAAGAACTGAAGCCAACAACATCGCCCTTGCATACAAATCTTTTATGACGTTCAAAGTCATGTGTTTCTGAAAACAGCTTTAACTACAGTCAAACCACCATGTTTCCACTGAAGCTTCTCTACCCTGCACAGTTGAGTGCAAAAGTTTACATCCCCCATGGTTTCTGGGTGAAAAAAGGAAAATGTACCTCTACAATTTATCTACGAAACAAATAGAATTCCTAGAAATTAAAAAAATGAAATGTGGGCGTATCCTGCAACAAGAAAGGGGGATTCAAAAACTGCTCAGAGGATAAAAAATGTTTTAAGGATGTTATAAAGGGAAAGACATACAAAGGTATTAGAGACTATTTATATCACATTTAGAAAGGGAGATGCAAATTTTTGAACTGACATCATTTTGATTGTTACTATTAATATCACAATAAACTATAAACTTTTTGTGCATTTTTTGAGCATTATTATTTGTGATAATGAAGGAACAGCTGTGAAACCCTCTATGTTATAAAATAAATGTCTTTGTCTTCCTAATTTTTCGACTAAGAGTGTGCAAACTTTTGCACTTGACTTTCCATTTTCCTGTAAATTTTGAACTTGCACGATTTTCTCCACTTTATCTCCATAAATGTGATACGGTCGAATCTGTTTGCCTCAGCACTTTGAAATGGAACACCATCCTGCGATCTTTTCAACCCTGCGATATCATTCATTTGCTCCGTATCAAGGAACCCACTTCCAGTTTTCTCCTCTAGCCAACAGGAAATGACACGGCGAATGAGCCTCACTGACAGTGAGTGACAGTGTCATCTCCCGAGCGGCGCTCCAGGCTCTCTCGCACTTACGGAGCTAAAAACACATCCCTCCCTCTGACAGATAGGTGGAACTAAGAGCACACCTGCCACGGACAGGTCTTTAATGACCAAGCTGGCAGCTTCCAGCTCCCCTTCATTTTTACACTTTCGTTCCGCTTTCTGCCCAGGGGGAACTGCATGAACATATTTTATGGGTGAATTTCAGCAGGAGAATGGTAAAATGGTGTCAGGGTGCTTTCCTGTAAAAAAAAGAAAAAACTTTAAAAAAACGGATATTTGAACTCAAGTTAAATAACCAATTTGAGTGACTCCTATAACTTCTACAGCACCATTGACAATATGACTGCATTATTCATGTTAAAAACACATTTTCATTGCTTGTTTGAAGCAAAGCCGTCATGTGAAAGAAATGCTGTCCGTGAAAAATCAGGTTATCAGAACTGGATGCACTTGAAACGTATAATGAATGAGATACACAGTTTCATTGCTGTAGTTTATATTATTAAAAAACCACAGAGGACCGTGAAATAATTGGAATAGTCAAATAAACCAGTTAAGCTAGTCAGAGATGCAAAAGTAAAGAACTGAGTTTACAGGCCATCGAGTGCTTTTTAATGCATGCTGCACAAGGCTCTAAAATAGAATGGTGAGGGGGAAGAGCGTGATCATGACAGGCAGGTTTCTGCAGCTGAGAATATGGGAGCATGTGGGAAGAGGAGGTAAACAAACAAAGCACCAATCAGAAGTATGCTGGGTTTGTTAGGGAAAGAGCAACAGACATGCAAACCCAGAGCATCTGTTCTGAGATCACCGCGTGCAACATTCACACCTCCGAATGCAAAGCAATCCGTTGATGTATAAGCTTTATTTAGTGATACCCAGCTCACAGAGAACGTTATCAGAATGTTTAGTCATGTATTTGACAGATTTTGTCAATTTTGATGTCAACTTGACATAACACCTGAGTCAAGACATTGATTTTTGTTGACATAAGGATGTGTTATGATGCTTTTCAGCCTGACTTACATTACAACGTCACGACAACTGACTTTGTGTGCTTCTGGTATGTCAGAGTCACAGGATAGTGATGATGCGACATTGCTTGCCACGTGAGGTTAATTGTAAAAATGAACAAAAGTGACCACTTTTAAAAGAAATACATTTTTTATATATAAATGATTATGTAGAGTAGGTTTATGTCAGTTGCCATAAAGGGCTTATGTAGGCACTATAAACACTGACCTTAAGTGAAGTGTTACTGACAAAACTAATACTGTAAAAACATTTGTGTTAACCTTCCTACAACTAAGGGCAAATTTAGATGGTGTAGCGTATTCCACCAAAAATTCGCCCGTGACAAGTTTTGGAAAGCAGAGCAGGAGCAGAACGGATCTTTATCCGTATAGAGGGCAGTGGTGGCTCAGTGGTTAGGGCGCTGGGCTACTGATCAGAAGGTCGTGGGTTCCAGCTGTTGGGCCCTTGAGGAAGGCCCTTAACCCTCTCTGCTCTGGGGGTGCCATATCCTGCGCTCTGACCCCAGCTTACTAACAAGCTAGAATATGTGAAGAAAAGAATATCCTTGTACTGTACTTGTATATGTGACAATAAAGGCAGTGTTGTGGGTGGGAAGTTTGAGACCAGCTCACACATCTAGTAAAAATAGATAGATGAAAGAAACGTATTGCACTGCTTTTAATGGAGAAAGGTAGTTTTGTATTTCAACATTAAAATAAAGTAATTACCTGAAATTCCAGTTGAAAAGGACACAGCTCTCCATGCCTGATTTTTTAAATTGATTTAAATCGTGTTACATGAGAGAGCTTCTATTGTAAAGCTCTGGTTAGTCGTAGACAGCTAATATGAGTTTCTCCCCCTCCATTTTGTTTTGGATTGCGTATTGTGCGCCTTCTGGCTCAAATTTATACACCTCTTTTTTGTTTGTTTATCTTGTGAAAAGTGATGCATGATGACTGGAGCGTCTCCTCTTAAGACAAATCTGCATCCCGCCATGCGATATAGGGATGTTTTGAGCACCGTCTGAATGCAACCTAAAAACAGTTGCAGCACCGGTGAAACATTACTTGAAAAATGTTCCTGGAACACCTAGAAAACTTGACCAAACCAAAAGTTCCTAGAACTGAAACGTTTGAAAACGTTCTGCTAACCTAAAATTGTTAGGTGGAAAGCAGTAAAAGAACTCTGCAAGAACCACCCAAAGACGACTGCAGTGTGTTTAAACAGAATATTACAGCATGTGATGAAAGCTATTCATTCCTTCAAGGCTATGTGTTAAACTTTTGTGGATTAAAAAATGTCAACGAAAAAGAAAAGTTCAGTTGTTTTTTCCTCCAAAACTCCAAAATGGTCCTCTTTGAGATTCAGTAGGACTCGAGACATTTTGTTCTCCCACGTCTGACCAAGAGCCCATGTTTCCATCATATAGCGAGATCTGATGGGACCGAAATAGGCGCATAAATGAATAAATAAAACGTTTCCAAGAATCATAAAAATGCGCCGCTCCATCAAAGCAGCAGAGATATCATTTCCCGGCTGAAACTAGGCGGCGTGGCGATAGAATAATGTATAATTCAAGGGTCTGGAGTGGACAGGCTTTTATGGCTGAATGGGAAAGAGAGAGAGAGGAGAATACTTGAAAAAGCCATTTACTCTTCACTGGTCATATCCTCGGTTCAGAAGCCTGGGAGAAGATTGCACTTCGGTCATCTACAAACAGAGATACGTCAGGACAGAGACAAAGTGAGAGCAGGAGAGAGAGAATGAGAGAGAAAAATGCATCTGAGGAACCCTGTAATATCACACTGATGACAGGTGAACGGGCCGAGAGTCGGGTCGAAATTGCGTCTCCAAATAGTCGGAGCTATGTGTGCTGACCTCTGAAATGAAAAGCGTATATCGGTGTGGACAGCTGTCCTTGAGGAGGTTTGCACTGATGAAAGCAAGTGGAAGTGAAAGACCTGCTGAGGGGCAGCGCAGGCGAGAGGACACAGGCACACAAACACACAGCAATCACTCTGCCCATCCTCGCCGAGACGATGGAGCGACTAGAGACTCGTCCTCTCGGGGCTCAACACCATTAGTCTGCTAGAAAGGCTCTCTGAACTTGAGAGAGAAAGGGCTTTTAATCGACCCTCCTCCTTGTTCCTTCCTCGTCCTGCTGCTGAGAAATACACAAAGTAAACGAGAATGTAAAATTATACGTACATATCTCGAGACTTGTCATTAGTTCAAGGACCTACGGGGTGTTTACCTTTTAACCTCATTTAAGGTACATTTGACCTTAAGGATCACTGTTGTACATTTGAGAGTACATTTACATTGTTTGTACAGTGGAGAACCAAAATGTACCCGGTACAGTGCCTTTTTTCACATGTTTGTTCAAATGAAAGCAAGCATAAAAGCATGAAAATAACATTGCCAGAGAAGTCATATTTAGTGTATGTGCGCTATACACACATTAAGGGCTGTGTTTTCATTCTTTCCCTATTTACCTCACTATATTCAGCCTCTTCGTTCTCCTCATCAGTCAGGAAACTGCGAAACATGAAATTAATAAATCCACAGTTGATCTCTTGGTAAACTGGTGAAACCCGCATTAGAAATAAAGACACATGGATTGGGTCCACTGAGCCTGTTTGCCTTTGATTGATTTTTATTCGTACCAGCGGGCCACAACAGCGCGTCTTCTGTCTGCAAAATCGCAAGAACTCACATTCGCACAAGCCAGCTCATGTGAAAAGTTACAAATTAGTTTGTATGTCATCCGGGTGGCCGCCTCGGCTGTGTTTGTTTTTGTTTCTTATTGTCGTCAAGGTTGAATCAAACTCAATTATCTGGAGCAGGGAACATTTGTTTATCCTCAGGGACAACAGTCCACCTGGATTTATTCCTGATTTCGTTCCCAAACCAACAGAAATTGTGAAACATTCTCACAGCGAGTGCCATAGCGCTGCTCAGCCTCACGAGGAAGCGAAGGAGAGGTAGGCGTCTCAGGCGGCGGGGATTTCATACGCTTCTGACATCCTTGTTCCTCTCTAACTTGCAATCTCTATGCAATAAAATTCTATCTCTCCTCAATAAAACAATCAATACAACTCATCTGTTCTCTGTTTTATTCTGTTAACTTCATTGCTCTGCACCATTCTGCACAATAATGTACAAATTACTGTGTCATTACTATATCACATTGTACTAGGCTCTTTCACATGTGTACATATTCAATATTATTTTAAACCTCTATTCCATAACACTTCCTACTTAGCACATACAGTGGAGTCCAAAAGTCTGAGACAACATTGAAAATCTGGGATGTTGTATATCGCCACTTTAAGGCACTCTAAAACGCTTTGCTGAAACTGGATCAGTCGTATCCAAAGCACGATCAGACACAGTCCAAAAGTGAGCACATCATCAGAAGAGCAACACATAAAGCTTCGTTCACTGAGAGAGAGAACAGCAACTTCATCAC
>JAOUQW010000047.1:4850120-4867402 GCA_028565825.1 Olivaichthys viedmensis | reverse complement strand
TCCTGTAGAAACGACATTTCATTTCAATGTATACGAGGTATATGGAGGAATGACAATAAAAACCTACTTGAACTTGATATTCGAAGTCATTTATTTAACAGCTGTCAAAATGTACCATAACATAAATCACTAAAATTAGCTAAGTTAGATTTTCATGTCCAATCAGTCACTTGTTTTAGTGAGTAAAGACAGAATTATAAAAGCACTGACACAATATCAATTTTATAGTGTTATACATCGCCCAGCCCTAAGCAGATTAGCAGCATTTAAATAAAAGACAACCAAACAATTAAAGGTCAAAACTCTAAATGGAGGATAGCTAGATCAGGTCAGTCCTGTTCTTGATTTTGGAGGTGTCTTAGCGTCTAAATGACTAATGTATGCGTTCATCCATGCAGCAGGGGGCGACACGTGATACCAGCGTTCATTAAAATATACCCTCTGAGTGTGGATAACATCTTCGTGCCAATTAAGGACCAGTGTGAGACCCCCTGGGAGTTTTGGCATAATTCGAAACATTGAATTTAGCAACGCTGACCTTGTCACGTGCATCAGCATCGGCTAATTGGGATCTTTTTCTTTCCCCTCTATTATGACAGTGAACAGGGCCGAGGCAAATCCAGCAAAGCTCCTGCAATAACAGAAAGAAAACAGCCTTGATGTCGTAATTTGTCTCTGTGTGTCTCGTGCCGTTGAGAAAAGAAACAAAGAGTCGATTAACGCGGGAACTCTTTGAACTCCCCTCGTTTTTTTTTCCCGATCCCCCTCCTTTCTCATGGGAAAATGATGAGGCAGGGGAGCTGGCACGGGCATGTAGGACACATGCCAAGCAAGGAAAAAAGAATTAAAAAAATTCAGCAGAGTGCTGCTAATTAAGCCTTGAGAGACGGATAAAAGACGCAGGACAGAGAGGTGTTCCCATCTAAGTGCTTAATTTCAATAAGCGTCAGCTGACAAAGACAGCTGTCATCACTTTTAGTGTCAGGGTGATATAACACCAGTCATGCTGTCATGACATACTAACGTAAGTCAGCCCGGAAAGTGTTATAACAACACCTTATGTCAACAAAAAATCTAGGTAAAACTGATCAAAGTTGAGAAAAGGGATCTATATGGCAGCTGACGCCTGTTGGAATGAGCCTTCGACAAGTCTTTGTCAGTTGTCCTAAAGAGCTTATGTAGGTGTCATGTAGCCTTATGAACACTACCCTTAAGTAAAGTGTTACCGATTTTATTCCATTTTGTACATGCTGCAAAACCAAGAAAAATATATTATTTAACACTATTCATGTATTTTAAATGTTGTCCTATTCCACTCTTAATGTTTTGCTTATTACAGGCTTATAAAAAGCAAAAAGAGAGCAAGAAAAAGTAATACGACAGAGAAAGACTGCTGTTGGTCTGTCAGCTTTAGTTCTGAGGGGTCACGACCCCAAACACACACTGATTTAACCTTATCAGCTAAGTATGTTGTTGTAGTTCAAAATAGCAGATTACTAAATCTATAAGATGACTAAAGGTGATGCGTTTCCCATGGAATCTGTGTGGGATTGTGTGTGAGTGAAAGATTCAGGGTGAATTTGCATGTGTGTGTGTGTGCGTGTGTGTGTGTGTGTGTGTGTAAGAATAGGGGGTACCAGCACTCAAGTCTCTTTTCATATAGTAGACTTCACATCAGCTCTCCTTCCTATTTCCACACTATTCATTATTCACTGCCACACTTCAGTCATTACGCTCGCTCACACACACACACACACACACACACACAGCCTCGCCTCTCTATCATCACTCGCCTCAAGTTTGTCTGTCTCTCCACACCTTGGTGGCGGTTTATTAGTTACTAGAACGGTATATGTAATAAAATAGCAACTCCGTGTATATAGTGCATACAGTGCCCTCCAGAATTATTGGCACCCTTCATGAAAATAAACAAACAATGAACATACAAAAATTTAAAAAAGAATAATGCATGCAATGAGTGATATTATGAGCTTAAATGAGTGTGAAATTTGAATTATTGTGTGTAATTTTTATTTAATACAATTATTTTTTCAAATTTTGAAGAGCCTGTGAAGAGGTTTTCATTCACACGTATCTCATGAACAGAACATACACTTTTATTTTGCGTTCATATTGCATTTTGAACAGTTTTTTGACGCGTCTCAATGACTTTAATCAGCGTTATACCGGATGCGCAATTATTATTCCGTTTCAGTTTCACTCCTCCAGGAGTCTCTGAGACTCATTTTAGTATTGTCTTCTCCATCATTTTTGCAATTGTTCTTCGTAAATCACCCGCAACAAGTCATTCACTACACAGATTGTACCCGGAGATTAGTCATCTTTACCTGGAATTTTAGTAAATCAAGTACTTAACTACTATCCGTGTGTCTGTGTGACATTTTATCATCTGACCTTTTCGCTGCTGATCTTGATCCCTTAATCTCTTTGTCCTATCAGCAGCCGATCAGCATTTTTCTATCTGCTCATCTTTCCTGTGCTAATAGCTCCTTTCCTGCCTCTTAATTTCTGTACAGAACTTGTGAGATCTTATAATGATAGGAATAAAAAATTTTTTTGACAAAAAGTACATTTTATTTGAGGTTAGGGTTACTGGGGTTAGGGTTAGTGAGGTTAAGGTTACTGGGGTTAGGGTTAGTGAGGTTAAGGTTACTGGGGTTAGGGTTAGTGAGTTTAAGGTTAGGGTTAGTGAGTTAGTGAGGTTAAGGTTAGGGTTAGTGAGGTTAAGGTTAGGGTTAGTGAGGTTAAGATTAGTATTAGTGAGGTTAAGATTAGTGAGGTTAAAATTAGGGTTAGTGAGGTTAAGGTTAGAGTTAGTGAAGTTAAGATTAGGGTTTGTGGGGTTAAGGTTAGGGTTAGTAAGGTTAGAGTTATGGTTAGTGAAATTAAGATTACTGAGGTTAGGGTTAGTGAGGTTAGGGTTAGTGAGGTTAGTGTTAGTGATGTTAGGGTTAGGGAGGTTAGTGTTAGTGAGGTTAGGGTTAGTGATGTTAGGCTTACTGAGGCTAGTGTTAGTGAGGTTAGGGTTAGGGAGGTTAGGGTTAGTGAGGTTAGGGTTAGTGAGGTTAAGGTTAGTGAAGTTAGTGGGTTAGGGAGGTTAGGGTTAGGGAGGTTAGGGTTAGTGAGGTTAAGGTTAGTGAAGTTAGTGGGTTAGGGAGGTTAGGGTTAGGGAGGTTAGGGTTATGGTAATACACGGTTAATATTAATAACTCACTAATATAGCAAAAACAATGTGTGTGTGTGTGTGTGTGTATCCGACCCATGGAGAGCAGGGAGCCTGAGAGGGTGTGTGTGTGTGTGTGTGTGTGTAATGAGTTCTCACAGCAGGGTTATCACGAAGTCTGCCCTGATCCAGTTCCACACGGTCAGCGTGTGTGTCTGTGTGTGTGTGTGTTTCATCTAAAGCTGTATTGCAGGCAGCTTCTGAGAAGGTCATTAACAGGAAACAAACTAAATCCATTCAAAGCAGACCAGAGGCACTGATACATTTCACACACACACACACACACACACACACACGCACACACACACACACTCGCGCACACACATAACATGCAGGCACATGTGGAAATGAAATCTTTGCATGTTAATATGATGCCAATAATAATGTGACCTTATTTCAAATATGTATACGAAATCTCACACACACACACACACACACACCAACAAAGTAAACTGAGCCCTGGGGCTTGGAAGATTAATTCAATACAGCTACCATGTAGGTCAGCGTAATCTCGATTGGGGTGGCAGCACGAACAGGTCACCACACGCGCACACACACCCACACACAAACAAAACCCACATGGACACATAAATGTACACACAGGTTGTAAAACGTGATGGACTTTAACTTCAGCATAAATCAAGTCAGCTAATGCTTTACAGCACATTTAAATATTTACACACACACACACACGCCTCCGTGCCATGCAGTGTGAACACGCGTGTGTTTGAAGGGAGTCGGATTAAAACACACCCTCGTGGAGTGCGTCCCTAGCCTGCTGCATCACACACAACTCTCTCCAAAATAAACTCTCTTTAAATGCATTACATTGCTGTTACTTTGTGCTCAGTTCTGATAGCACAGATTCTCCTGCTGGATTGGCAAGCATCACCGTGGTCACACAGTTGGCCTCATTAGCCACCAACAATAGACATCAAAGTGATAAATTCTATTAATTTTGCTTCAGCATCAAAAAAATGTAAAATAACCCGTTCCGCCATTGCCTGTTTTATAAAGTGAAGTGTGAAAAGGGGTGAGACTGGGTCTGATTTTAGGTCTGATTTTAGCACGAGTTGTGGGACAGATTTCGGAATGAGCTTCTGATTTCAGGTTGAGTTTCCAAACTGTTTTTTGGTGAATTTTGATCGGATCTCCAGGTGAGATTTGGACCTGATTTTAAGGAATCTTTTTCTGAATGAGCTTCTGATTTCAGGTTGAGTTTGGAGACTGATCTTGGAATTAGTTTGGGTCTGATTTTGGGGTGAGTTTGGGTCTGATTTTTTAGTTAGTTTGGCTCTGATTTTGGAGTGAGTTTGGGTCTGATTTTTTAGTTAGTTTGGGTCTGATTTTGGAGTTAGTTTGGGTCTGATTTTAGGGTGAGTTTGGGTCTGATTTTGGGGTGAGTTTGGGTCTGATTTTGGAGTTAGTTTGGGTCTGATTTTTGAGTTAGTTTAGGTCTGATTTTGGAGTCAGTTTGGGTCTGATTTTTGAGTTAGTTTGGGTCTGATTTTGGGGTGAGTTTGGGTCTGATTTTGGAGTTAGTTTGGGTCTGATTTTGGGGTGAGTTTAGGTCTGATTTTGGAGTTAGTTTGGGGACTTATATTAAGGTGAGTCTGATCACCTGGTGAGGTTTGACATTTTAAATCAGACATTTTAGGGTGTGTTTGGAGATGACTTTGGGTCGGATTTGGGGACTCATTTTAGGATAAGTTTAAGGATAATGTCAGAGTGAGGTTGTGGCTAATCTTGGGGTGACCTTAAGGATTTATTTTGACGTGACATATTGACGTGACGTATTTTGGGGAATGATTTCAGAGTGACATTTGGCCCTGATTTTAGGGGGAGTTTGGGTCTAATTTCACATCAATTTTGATGACTAATTTAGGGGTGACTTTAGAGTTTCAGAGTTGAGGGAGATTTCGAAGAAGATTTTGGAGCGAGTTTGGGTCTGATTTCAAGATGAGCTCGTGGCCGCTTTCTGATTTCACACCGACTTTGGGGTCTGATTTTTGGGGTTTATGGACTAATTCCAGGGTGTGTTTTTAGGCACTAATTATCAATCCTAACACTTGTTATTAAGAAGTTACTTGAGATTAGATTTCTACCTAAACTCCAGAGCCCTGCCTTTTACTGCACTTTATTCCTCTCCTTTTCTCTCTCTCAACCTCTCCCTATCCCACTCTCCTGCTCTGCCCTTTCTTTCACCCCACTTTTTCTCCATTTCCTCCCCTCTTCGTTCTGTCAATCTCTCAAAACCCGTCTAACAGCATTATGCCTGTCCCGCTTTTCAGTAAATCTGATTTGGGCCTGGGGGCGTTCATCTCCGCACTCCTGCTTTTCACCGTCACATATGAGACATGGCGCAAAGGCTTATTGGGATTGATCTGATCCAATCATGGTCACATTCAATCAGGCGCTCCAGGCCATACATTTCCGTCCCCCTCCTCCCTTTGGCCGTCCCTGTCCCAGCCTTCTGTCCTAAACAGCTCAATTCTATCCCAAGCACCATTTCATACTGGAGAGAATCGGTTAGGCTGCCAACTGGGGTTTAAACAGCATGAAAAACTTACAGTATGATAACTGTCCAATCTAAAATAATGGTATCTGCTGACAACTTTTAAAGAGTTTGAGATTAAATCCTACATAACACTGCACTGCTGCAAATATTTTTATCTTTTTTTGGGGGAAACTGTTAGAATAATTTTTAATATGGACTTAAGAGGATCACTTTTATCCTCCAGCTGTTTATCAAAACCCTTAGAAATCCAATTTTCTCAGATTTTCACCTCTTTAAAAAGTAGCCCACACCATTTTAGAGATATTGTGGTATAATCCAAGCAATGCACCACAATGTTTTTTTTTTTTTTTGGGGGGGTTCTCCCGTGTCATTATGTGTGACCATGTAGCATAACATTAACAGTTTCCTTACCACAGTATACTGCCTCAATGCTAATACATCCAATCCTTACCCCAAAGCTGGCGGGAAGGGTGGGCACAGAACAGGCAGATCCAGATTACTCTGGATAACAGCAGTGATAAAGAAAATGCATGATGGATTAGTGGTTTGAAAGCGAGATCAGACTCATACACTGCCTTCACTGGGACGTTAAATCCTCCAAGCAATAAGCTTCACCATAACTGGGACTTGGTAACGACGCGGAGGGAACATATTTTACCCATGATTCATGCAACGTCATCCTGCTGTGTCCCAAGGAATGCAAAACCCAGATGCAAAGTCATAACATTGACACAGGATACAGGAGGGAACTTCAAAAACAAACCAGAAATTTAGTGAAGCATGAATGGGTTATTTGATCTTATATTGGGTTTATTTTTTTTATTTACCACAGTGTTATATGAGGCCATGTTGGCAGTAGGGTTCAAAAGTATGAGGCCACGACTACAAACTGTATGTATCAAAATCTAATATCACACTTTACTCAGATTATCCTTGTTGTTTAATGATACGTTATTTAAACCTAAAACAAATAAATGTATTTAGCTGTTTGAGAAATATAGAAATGGAAAGCTATCTGAATAGCCTGTTTACACACAATTTGTAACACACGTATGCCCCCAACACACATTGTTAACTGTTGTCGTCTTTTAATGACTGACACATGATGTTGACTTAATTAGTACGCTCAATTATGTGTTATGAATTATCGTCTCTGCTGTTGTCAGTCAATAAAACACACGGTGCTGGACTTAAATTAGTTGATGATATAAGTAAGGAATAAAACAAGACAAGGTGTGCTGTTACAGGAAAATAATCAAAATAAATTGAGCTTTAAGGTTTCGTAAGAACGTGACATGTTTAATGTTTTGTCTTATTAACTTCAATTGAAAGAGAGAAGAAACGTAAGAGGCTGGTGAGAGAACTGTTTATAGCTGCTATAATGTAAGTGATAAGGTGGCGGACGTTCCGCAACATTAATTGTAACTATACTTGGATAAAAATTATGACCTTTTGTTCTTTTATAAATAAAAATGTGTAATCGCTGGCAAACTGCTGTGGTATAAGTGGAATAAAACACTCAGGGATGTGCAGTTATAGGATAATCATTAACTCCGAGGTGGTAACAGTAACTCACACCACGCCGTCACTGATTATGTTCCAATGAAAACACGTCCTGTCGTGTTTTATTCCTTACTTATTTGAGATGATTGTAACCTTTAGATTCCACAATCATGTTTATTTAATGAGTCAAGCAGAACACATTGACAATGCTTATAACTGTTGCCTAAGGTTCATTGATATAATCAAATCACTGCATCATCATTTTAATCGTTATTCTCAGTCATGCTTAGTCATGTTATATTTATTGTTAAAACTTGCAAAAACTTGTAGCTGACAAAGATATGACCACAGTACACTATTCCTTTACATTTTTTATAGTACATATTTATTGATTAGTTACCATTTTATGTATTTCAGTAATAATCTATGTATTATTATAAGTTAATATTTGTGTCATGTCTTCCATTTGCTTTTTTTTTTTACAGTCTAAATGGCGGACACAACTATTATGCTTATATTATAAAAGTGGCATAAAGTCAACAAAAATAGGGAATTAAATAGTTGATCACAATTTATCTTCAGCCACCATTTCATTATTGTAACAGGCCTAAATACAGCTTGGAACTGTACAGGGAGAATAACTGGCAAGACTTCACAAAGTTCATCTGTTGAAGGTGAATATTTATTCATTTCTGAAACGAGTTCGTAATGAGGAACAGGTGGAGGTGATGATGACTGGGATGGGATGCGACTGGGATGAGACACTAGAGCGTACTAGACGTTTAAAAACTTCATTACTTGTTACCCAGCACCAGGTCTTAATCACAGCTGCTATGACTTTATGCGATGGCTTCTGGATGGTACGACTGAGGAACTGTGTGCAATAAAAACTCATTATTAAAAGGCATTATTAAAAGACTGACTAAAGATCACATCACCACCCCTTATCTGATTTGACTTCGATTTGTAACAGTTACCTCGCCTCACTGAACACCATTTTGTTCAGCGGTAAACCATCATGAAATGACTCATCATCCCCAAAACAGCCTTGCAATTTTGCATAAAACACTAATGCAAGTGAGCATTTTAAAAGTCTAATTTGAGGCACAGTAATGTTCCTTCCTTAATTGAGCAAGGCAATCAAACGTACACATAATTGGTCCCTTGAATATGTTCAGAGGTTAAGCTAGGATTGTTGTTTTACCAAGTTTTGCTAGCGACGTTAACACAGATGCCCAGGACATTGTCCAATGTCCTGGGCACCTCTCCAATGTAAACAGAGATTAATTTCCGCCTCAGGCATCTAAACAACATGCCTCTCCAAAAAAGATAAGCAAACAAGTAAAGAAATAAATACTGTCACGATGAATAATGCCAGAAGCCTTCGCCTTATCATCTCCCTCGCTTCGTCATATCTCTATATTTTTTAATCTTCCTCTCTGTATCTATTACACTTTCTCTCTTTCTCTCTCTCGTTCAGTTCCTACGCTTCTCTTCTTTTTCTTCCCTTCTGTTTCTCTTCCACTCTGTATTGCTGTACAAGACTCGAACATTAGAAAACCTAAGTAAACGTTTCCCCTAAAGCCGCAGTAGCTCGATAGCCCTCGCCTGAAGGAGAGTGAGGCCCACTGATGATATTACAGTTTCACCCAAGTCTATAAAGCATCACGAGTCTATAAAGGGGAGATTAATCGCCTGTTTGTCGTATTGATTACACAAGGATTCAAAACTCGACATACTCTGTTACCCCTGCAGCATCGAAAAGCCCTCGACGATAGCAGTAAATGAGCTGCTTTTGAAGGATCAGTGGAACTGCTGTGTCTAGAACGAGGCTGTGGAGTTAAACGGGGAGACAACGGGTCATTAGCTTCCTGATAATCATGCCATCAGCATGAGAACCATATCAGGCCATAATCATCTAATTCTACTATATTCTGCTGAGTTAAAGACTTTTTTTAAAAGACACAACATGATACAGTATGAAAAAAGCTATAATACGGTAACGCTTTCTTTTCTAGCGTTTTCTAAGTTCTAGGTATTAACCGGGTAAGTATGTGTTGGGTACTGGGTATTTTTTGGGTAAAAAGCTTTACAATTTACAGTTTTTTCCAATTTACTTTACTGATTAAAAATGTGGTATTATAGTGAAATTTAATGTGAGTATGTTTCTACTTATCACCTTGTTACCTTTTCATCTGAACACCTAGAACCAGTCAGGCATTGCAGAGAAATTTAGTTTCCTGCTTAATAGTTCGTAGTCATCCAACATTTCAGTGTACTTTGGTTGAAATGTCTACTGATGTCTGATGATACTTACCATCTTTTTATTCAAATTAATTACCCAGAACTTTGGAATTTGTACCACACACTTACCCGGTTAATACCTAGACCTTAGCAACTGTTAAAGAAAGCATTACACAACATTTGCAGTGTTGCTTTCGTAACACAATACATAAGAAGACCCCTTGAAGACCCACATTAACATAAAAGTGTCTCTCATTGAAATACAGATTGCAGTAGACCAATCATGAGTCTATTCATTTATGCATACACACATACACACACAGATATCGTCAGATCTCATTATCTTCACCTGTACAGATAATTCTATTTGGCACAACAGCCCTACAGCACAGGATCCGACTTGGCACACACACCCTCTCGCTTTCTGAGTAAGGTAGGTAATAATCATCACCTCGCAAAATTACTCCTCTCTTAAACCGTGCTCAGCCTCCAGAGAGCGCAGCCTGTCTCAGCATTTCATTAGCGTGACTACAGAGCCGGAGCTCTGCGAGACGACCGTGACCAAGTGATCACCATTTTACAGTCTGGGTTTAGAGAGGAAGGGGTGGGTGGCTTTTTAACCACATATGTTTCATCACACTATGCTACCATTTGGGTTTGAGAATTCTCCTGTACCTTGATGAACCTTGACCCTTTTTTTCCCTTCTTCTACAGATATATTACACATTTCGCATACTGTACAGCATGATCAAAACTTGTAAACTCTCATGGGAAGACCATAAGAATGGGTTCACAACTGATTTGCGAAGATGAAAATACTTCGAGAAATTACTAAACCGCTTACAAGGACAGTAGAGGACAGAACGGGTGAAAGTTTCTAATCTGATATCCTTGACACTGGAGAATAATAGTCATCATCCTGTATGATCAGCGGTTGCAATCTCCTCGGATAGTTTCCTCATTTTGTGTGATTAAAGTTGAGATCTGCAATATCATCCCCCGACTTGGGGGTGAAGATGGATCTAGTCTCGCAGGCCAGACTTCTGGCTTTCGATAGAGAGTCCTGTACTTTGCATCACTAAATGTGACCTTTAATTTTGCAACCTTCAAGATTCTCAAGCTTGTGGACGGAAAAGAGTACAAAATATATCAGATGTTGGAGGTCCATGGGCGAGGTGCCTGAGGCTGAGACTAGGATGGATCTGTCTCTGGGCATGATTGGATGCTGAAACAGCTTAATTAGCAAAAGTGAGCAGCTTGACAGCAGAAGGGAAGCATGTTACACTTCACAGTGTGATTGATTGTGATGAGCATTTCATCTGAAACCCAGCAGATTGGGACGTGAGCGAGGAGCCAACATGGTGGACGTTCCGAACCAACATTTGGGATCCGATTCTTAGCAGGTGTTGCGGATTAAAAGCAACAAGCCAAGGTGGAACCAAAACAGATCATCCTACTACAAATATTTGTTTGACTAAGGTACACACTAGTGTACAAGGTTCTGCCTGAGAGAAAAGACAATTGATCTATTTTATCTCCTCGTATCAGCTTCTAGTTGCCAGAAGGTCAGAACTCTTGGATAGGCCCTGAATTGTCTTGTATATTGTGCTATGGTCTTGGATATTTTGTCCCACTGTATACATATAGATGGATGGCGTGACAATAAAAAATGGACTTCAATCCATCCAAGAGATTCAACATGGCTGACCTGCTCGTGACCATTAGCAGACCCAGGTGGAAGATTCCAAAAGGGGTGGTAAACATGCCAACATGGCTGTCAGTAAAGTTTACTGGAAAGGTCCCTCTGGGATTCAGCATCGCTTACCTTCTTACAATCCCCAGCGGTCGCAGGTGGGAGAATCTCTGCAAACTCGAGAGGGGGATGAAAGAGGGTGACAATAACACTCAATTAGAGAGCCTGAAGGGTGTTGTCAGGCTGAGAGGAGGTAGAGGTAGAACAGGAAAGAGAATAAAAGGAAGAAAAAAAGAGCACAGAAGGTGGGAACAGAGTGTGACAGAATGAGAGCTATTTTTGAGATATATGTGGGGACATATTGCAATTAGGACATCCATTGTGTCTGATTTTGCTTGTTTGTTCACCAAGAAACATATATTGGCAACTGTATGCACTTCTTTTCAAGCCTACTATTTATTTCTCAAAGGCAGCTAATAGAAACAAACAGTTAAAAGGGAACGGCTAAATATGTTCAGCGTTACCCACTTCTGATTGGTCTACAGACAAATTGTACGCGTATCAATTCCGCACTTTTGACAGAATTCCACTATCCCACAGGGGCGGAGACAGCACTAAACAGAAACCAAAAATAAGGCATGGAAAAAGCAATAAAGGACTTCACACAGAACAAAGGAAAACAGGATATATATACACAAACTAAACAAGGGACAGGTGAACACAATCAGGGAAACGAACCAATGACACAGGGCGGGGGGCAGCACATAACAGAACCAAAAACAAAAATCACATGGTGATTGTCACCATGGGAACTGTGACACGAGGGGTTAAAACCGTGACAGCATCCTTTTTGCTGGAACTTGTGGAGCACATACACTGGTTTGATGACACCACTGCCTTTGTGGCGGCGATCACTGCGTCGGGGTGGCGCCTCGCCACCCGGGAAGTGAAGGGCTCAACGTTCTGCACATCGCTATTGCTCCCGCGCCAGAAGCAGCCGCCGCCAGTCGTGCCCCCGGTTGCGGCTCCACGCCATGGATATTATTATAAATAAATAAAATGTACTGTGGCAAAAACAGGCCACATCTTTACAAGTTACAACTCTATAGTATTACTGTGTTACACAACAAATCAGTTACAAATACTTCAGATCAAAGCCTTGGACTGAGAAAATCATTACAATATGATGGTGCAGTGATCTGATTATATCGATGAACCTCGTGCCTGACCGACTACGTATACTTATAAGAAAACGTATGATTGTGGAAACGGTTAATAATCACGATTGTCTCAAATAATCAATTATTTATGTAATAATTGTGACAGGCCTAGTAGCAAGTACGCATTTCTCTCTATTGCGGCATCCAAAACTGCATACTACTACACCAGATAGTATGTCAAACTAATAGGCCACCTCTGATAACCTATGCTAGTCTTCTATTCTAACAGTTAGTGGAGTAGTACGAGGTTTGGGGTGACCCATAGGTAGGCGGCGGTCGTTATTACAACCAGGAAGGCCTTCTAGTGATGGCTAAACACTTACACGTAGCTAGCAAGATGACACAAGTGGCATGCTATTTTGAGATTTTTTAAAAAAGTATTCGACTTGCGGTACATACTTCTTAGCAAGCCGTGTTTAGCTGTCACTACAAAGCTTTAAGTCCATAACTGTGTGTGTGTTTAGCGGTGTGTTGCTTCCCCTTCAGAATATTTAACTGTAGTTGCTGGAGAAGATCTATTTAGGCCTCTGTTGAGCCAGAACATTACGTAAATTCAGAGAATCTGGGGTTTACAGCCCACTGCTCTCTCTCTCTTTCCCTCTACCTCCCTCCACTAGACTTTCATCATCTCTCTTTTAGGAACCACCTTTCTGTTTGATTCACACACAATGACAGGTTCAATATAAAATGAGTTGCTGAAAATTAATTGGGGGAAAAAAAGAAAAAAGGTTCTGGAGTTTAAATACATCGACTGATGTCATTTGAATACACGGCGCTCACAAAAGGACACGACACAGAGTTTGTGCATGTAAATAATATTAAAAAAGCTTTCACAATAGAATGAATTAGTCATCTCGAAATGATGTATTTGGGACTGTATGACCTTAGTCTGAGCACAACATGCATTTTGTAAAGAGCCTCGCTAATACCATTTCTTTGCCGATGACGAAGGTTTACCGAAAACGGTGATGCCGTTTACGAGTCAGACGCCAGAGTGTTTCGCCGGGATTGGGTCAAATTAAAGAGCCGAAGATTAGCGATAATCCAAGCTACAGATGGGAGCATGAATGCATCCCCATTTAAACACACACACACATACACACCATTCCTCTCCTGTCCTGCCTTTCTCCAGCCTTCACTAATCCTCCCAAAACGATTTGCTAAAACTGAAAGTGCTGGTAATCGCATCATTTTCATTAGCACCGTTGTTTTGTGTGCGCGTCTAATTGAGTTGTACAAAACCGCATGTCATTTGCGTCGCCGCTGTCGTGTTCACAAAACCGATCGATTTTGCCACAAAAGCACTGCTAGTCAGAGTGAGAGAAAAACACGCCGGTGGTTTTTATGTATCAGCTTTTCCCTGTTGATCGAGTCCGATAGTAAATGTGTCAGTGCTCAGTCACAAGTCTGACACTCAAAAATGCGCTTCATTCACGAATAATGCCAAACGCACAGCAGAACATGCCATGACGAAAAACCGTATTTTCTTTTTGAATCCTTCGGAGATGTCGGATCGAGCTTTATTTGGTTTATTTGTGATGAGAAGACGTCAAAGAAAACCCCTTTTATTACATCCAGCTAGGAGCCTAGCATGAAATAGCCCATGGCAGCCGCTGGTCACACTGTTAAACGGGTTATCACGCGATATGCGGCCAATAAGCGAGAGTGAGAAACCATTCATTTGAAGCCTCAAATCGAATTTGCACGCTCGTTCGAGTCATTCCATCTTAGCCCCCTTTTTTCAGGGCCGAGATGCACAGCGTCACAACTGCCGTCATTATGGCCCAGTTTAAAATATCAGCACCTTTAGGCCGAGATCTGAAGCTCTTAAAACAGCTCAGGTACCGCCAGGAATGAAAGATTGACACCATAATCCAATTCTGAATCATTAATATCAGCAAACAATTACCACCCATTTGACAGCCGCAATCACAATAATAATCGCACAAATGATGCTATTTGACAGGGCATATAGGGTTATAATGTGTTGCCTAGGTGCGAGAGAAATCCAACGTGTGCATGCGGCATCGAGTGAATGAGCGTTTTTGAAATCCTCTTTGCCATAGTCGGTCACAGCTGACAGGATAACCACAGGGCTTTATAATCCACTTAACCCTGCTGGAACCAAAGCACAGCAAAAAAATAAAAAAGCATCAGCTCTGCTTCCATGATTCATACACTCATCACTAATCTCAGACCAGTTATGGTCATTTTTTTGGTCAAATTTTCAGAAGACGCTAATTAACAGATTAGATATAAAATCTGGGCCCTGACGAAAGGCAGATCTCCAGAATGAGTGTTGGAACTGAACCATTACTCATAGGGGGAACAATGGACATTAACCTCTCACCTTGATTATCAAGAGTAGATGTGTTAGATTTACACTATAATTCAATGCTGAACTGAATAAGCAAAGCAGATCTCCCAGGATTCCAACTGAACTCTGATCTTCAGAAATAGGACAGTAACTAAACTGATCTCAAGGTATAGAAGAGGAGCTAAATTCAGATCTGCAGGATTAAGGAGAAGAGCTAAATTCAGATCTCCAGGAGTAGGAGAGGAGCTAAACTCAGGTCTCAGGATTAAGAAAGGAACTAAACTCAGATCTCCAGAATTAAGAGAGGAGCTAAATTAAGATCTCCAGAAATTGGAGAGAAGCTCAATTCTGGTCTTCAGGAGTAGGACAGTAACTAAACTCGGATTTCCAGGTATAGGAGAGGAGCTAAACCCAGTTCTCCAGGATTAGGAAATGAGCTGAGTTCAGATGTCTAGGATTAAGAAAGGAGCCAAATTCAGATCTCCAGAATTAGGAGATGAGCTAAAAGTCAGATCTCCAAGAGTAGGAGAGGAGCTAAATTTAGAGCTCCAGGAGTAGGAGAGGAGCTAAACCGAGATCTCCAGGAGGATGTCCAGGTGAACAGTTTTAAATGAACTTTGACCTTCAGGAAGTGGGTAGAATTAGAGGAGCCTGCTTAGTCAGATCAGGTGTGATAGTCGTTCTTGGGCACACCTTCAGGAGGTGGGTTGAAACTTGACTTTCAGGTGGACGTTTGAAATTTAACTGACCTCCAGGTTGAGGTTTGGAGACCACTGTAATGAAGCCATAATATACACCTGGGCAAAGACAAGACAATAAAGACTGTCTGTAATAAACCCAATGGGACTATTATGCTGCTTTCGCACTACACAATCTTCACCCCAACCTAACCTTTACATGAAGGACCACTAGTGGTGTAGACACCTGCATCTACAGTAACTTTTATTCAAGTAATATAATATTTCAGACACATGGTGATATCAGCATAACATACTGTACATATTCACATCATACACAGTGAGATATACCTGCATGCAAATGTATAAAGATGCACTAAAAACATCAAGAGGTGGAAATGACCATGACCATTGAATAAAAGGTGTTAATGTTAATACAATATCTAGCAGTTGAGGAGAATTTTGACAGACTTCCAGGCTAATGCACCAGGACACTGGATGTGCAGCCAGTGTAATAATGCTATTCTCAGGCACTGTGGAAAGTCTTGTGTTGCAAAACAAGTTGAGAAGAAAATTTATAGAACCAGTGTTAAACAAATGATCTCTAATTTGTATCCCTGAGGGATCATTCGCTCCAGCATGCCAGAATAAACTTGGTAATTAACAAGTGAGATGAATCAGGTGTGTCGGCACGGAAAAGGCACTAAACAATCCAGTGCCCTACACTAATAGGTGTGGCGGATGCCTGAGAGAAAAGTTTTGAACCTGTATAAATGGCTCCAAAAATGGGATTTGAGCTCTTTTCATCCTATTTAGCAAAAAAATAAAAAATACCATAAATGCATTGAACAAATGGTTTAAAGAAACAAGGTCAGTAATGGGAGATTTGCATTTAGCAACTAGGCGAACCTCATTATTGGCAAAAACCACAACCAAACACTTTTTTATAACTGCTGATCATCCAGAGTGGTCAGGAGATACAGTTTTTCCATTCGTCTTTACAAAACTTGGAGTTGAGGTCAGGACTCTGGCTTGGCCATCCTAAAATATGTAATATTTTCTGTTTGAATCTGTTGTTGAGCTAAACCTATTTTAGTAACCTTTTTGGAGACCACTGGTTTCCTCCATAGTAAGTCCCATGAACACCATTATTGTTCAATGTCTTTCTTATGGTACTCTATTTCCCACACATAGGTTATGCCTTATAAAAGCCGACAAACAGAAGAACCAAATGGTCTCCTGAGTGGCGCAACAGAAGAGTTGGAGTTCAAATCCCAGCGATGCCACAGCCATTCGTGGCCCTGCTCTTTATGTAGGAAGGATGGCATTGCTCTCTCCCCTGTTGATCAGAACGACACTAACCAATTGTGGGCATCTGTGTATACGGAAGAGGGCAGTTAGCACTTTCCTGCAAGTGTGTTCCGTTGCCCTGTTTATCAAAAAGATACGGTGGCTGGCTTCATGTGCCTCGGAGGAAGCATGTGTTAGCCCTCACCCTCCCCAATTGGTAGCTGTCGTGCGATAGGGGAGAACTAGCTAGTGGGTGGGAATTGGCAAAGACCAAATTTTGAGAAAAATTGAAAAAATAAGAAGATCCTGATGAACGTGGAAAAGCATTCTTCCCTACTAAGTGTTTGATTGTAATTACTCTACGAGTTATATAACACTCCACAACTAAAAGCAAGCCTCTGTGCATTACCCAAACTGCAACTCCACCGCCCCCCCCCCCCCACACCCGATCCTTCTCCCAGGTTTATTTCTGACCTGTGGGAAACACAGTGGTGTCACTCGCCCGGCTGAGCGCGAGACAATAGCGTGGCGGTTGCCATGACGACCGTCACGTGCCCGTTTATGTTGTTTCCGTGT
>JAOUQW010000047.1:4819501-4830173 GCA_028565825.1 Olivaichthys viedmensis | reverse complement strand
AACGCACATGTTCTCACACATCACATTCTTTGTCTAATTGTTTGCACAATCTGTACAGCTCTTCTTATCTCAAAAACAGATATATTGCACATTGCACATTTTTATTCTTACAGCTTATATACATTGCACATTTTTATTATTCTTATTTGTATATTTTATATTGTACTTTTTCTATATTTATGTTCTTGTGGTACTTGCTTTTTCTTTTTTCTTTTTATTTCCATTCCATGTTTATTGCTATGCACCAGCACACCAAAGCAAAGTCCTTGTATGTGAAAACCTACTTGGCAATAAAACCTCATTCTGATTCTGATTTTGATTCTGATTCTGATTCTAATTCTGATTCTCATTCTGATTCTCATTCTGATTCCGTTTTCTGATTCTAATTCTGATTCTCATTCTGATTCCAATTCTGATTCCAATTCTGATTCTCATTCTGATTCCGTTTTCTGATTCTAATTCTGATTCTGATTCTAATTCTGATTTTCATTCTGATTCCAATTCTGATTCTAATTCTGATTCTGATTCCAATTCTGATTCTCATTCTGATTCCAATTCTGATTCTCATTCTGATTCTAATTCTGATTCTGATTCTAATTCTGATTCCGTTTTCTGATTCTAATTCTGATTCTGATTCTAATTCTGATTTTCATTCTGATTCTAATTCTGATTCTAATTCTGATTCTCATTCTGATTCCAATTCTGATTCTGATTTTCATTCTGATTCTAATTCTGATTCTGATTCTAATTCTGATTCTCATTCTGATTCCAATTCTGATTCTGATTCTGATTTTCATTCTGATTCTGATTCTCATTCTGATTCTAATTCTGATTCTGATTCTGATTTTCATTTTGATTCTGATTCTCATTTCTAACTTATTGAAATAAACCCTGGGGGACGCAAACTTCTGCACTTTTGTATAGACTATGTAAAGTTATATATTTTTATAATGATATGAACACTTAACCGACACTTATTCTGAGTGCATAGATCTGAAGTACGCGTTCAGCGCTCGTTCTCGTATTGCGTCACTTGCCCTGCGCGGGCTACAAGGACTGAACGCTGCCATCCGATTGGGTGTGGTGACCTGACGTCACGCCGTACGTCCGCCTTCCTGAGCTCGGCCAGCCTTATATAGGGACGTTTGGCTTGAAATAAACGCACGCACGTGGAATTAAAAGCGCCTGTTCGTTCTAGCTGTATCATTAGAAAAGCCTGAAAAGATCAGCTACGACCATGCAGAAACACAATCCTCCAGCCGAGGACATTGCAGACATTTCTGCAGCCATGTTCGAAATCATGAGGTGCTGTTCGCCTTCATTTAACCCTTTCCTTTTCTTTCTTTCCTTTTCTTTCTTTTGCATTATTGTGAACAACGAGCGATATACCCGAAGAAAAGAAAAGGCATTGTATTGCTTACCTCTTTGTTGTAATGTAACGGTGTTCACCTGATTAAATAACGCGCCGGGCCCAACATCATGGGTCTAGACAAGGTCTAGACAAATCTCTTAGTCACTTCCTTGTTCTTTCAGCCTGGAACTTGGTTTGTGGGTTGGTTTTCCACTGATGGCGCACAGCGCCCCATAGTGGCCACGCTGACAAACTGTAAAAGGTTAGGCAGTGTTTTCATTCATTCATTTATTCATTTATTTATTCATTCATTCATTTATTCATTCATCCATCCATTATTTTCTTTATGACCCTTTATTCCTCCATTTATTCATCCACTATACACCTGCACACCCTGCCATAAGACAGGGTGTTTATGCTCCACGTCCCCTGGAGCGCCTTCAGTTTAAGAGTCGAAGGAAGGACATTAGAAACTAGAGTCCTTCACTAATAGTTCCCATCTCAAAACCTTGCATCTAGACAAAGTTCTGGTTCCCATTCTAAATCCCTGGCCGCAAAGATTTAATTCACTGTGGCAAACAGATTGTAAAATGTGAAAGAGTGAAAGACTGCTGTATCAACCCAGCAATAATGCATTTTTATTGCAACTGTGAAACCAAACTCTCTGAAATGATGAAGAAATGGAAATCTCAACGCAGAACCGCTTAGACGAACAGAGCACATCTATGCAGGAATGCATACAACTTCAAACTTTCTGACTGGAATGTCTCGTGACGTTAGTTACTTTGAGTGAATAAATCTCTCTTCTCTTTTGCACCGCTCTTATTTCATCATCTGAAAGAACATCAGATGGAGATGCACTAATCCTGTGGGAACAAAAATAATCCTCCTCTCAACCTGAGAGTGAGAAAATGGCTACCGGATTCAGAGGCTGCAAAAGAGAGATCACCTGATACCACCATGTCTGCTTTCCTCTTCCACTCTGAATTCTGAGAGAGTTTGGTGCGAGCCAAGTCTCATCTGATATCCCATTGCTCGGAAAGCTGGGGGTATTATGGTATTCGATAACTCCACAGGAGTGTGTATTACACACTTCTTCTCATGGTGAGAGAGTAATATTTCTCATTATGTCACACTGTGAAACCCCAGAATTGACGGCACCTCGGACTATCCCGAGATCCAAAGCATGACAATTGTCGCGTTAGCATACGAGGTAGCAACAACACAGCAAAACATCATAGCATTACTAAGAAGCAGAATAGCTTGTGGACATCAATTCTGAAGGACATTTTCATTCATCACATTTTGGTCAAATATTTCCTTTTTTTAAAAAGGTAAATCAGGTAATTATGTGGCAACTGAGATACTCTTGAGGTAAATAAGGCAATCATGAGGTAAAACCTGTACATCTTAACATTAATAAGAAGCAGAATAGCTTTACCTATTCCTCTTAAGGAGTTTGATTCACAATAAAGTAAAAAGTTATCATAAGAAGGTGCATTAGCGCATGTTGACCAGGACATTGGAATTGCTAATAGTTTAGAACCCATTCTGCGAGAGCGTGGGCTGGAGGTCCGTAGAGACTGTTGGGCTTGGATACTTGTGTATATTTGAGCACAGATATGGCCAGAAGCAAAATTTCTCACTGTGTATGTCTTATGCTGCTCATCTACATTCGATGGAGCGCTAATTAGCAGCTCTTCAAACGACATATGGACATGGACAAGATAAACATAAAAATAAAATAAAAATTTCATATGGTTCCATTGTTGGTTTGAGAGGCTTTATTATGCACAATCCAACAAAAACCTTCTCATCAGGTAGAATTCCTATGAACTTTGCATGAGAATAGGTTGATCTGACACAACCCAAATGTTTAGTCTATTCGCTTAGCACCAATTCAGTTTTAGACGCATCTCGATCCATATCTTGGTCAATTATTTACCGTCCATAGTTTGGCGGTCTGTATATATAAATTTTAAAAATATTAAACCCTCAATACTATCTCCAACTATGATCTCTTCAAAACCTGAGGCAGGCGCAGGAAAGTGATGTCCTGAATTCAATGTTTCCAAGTACGAACTCCAGCATATCAGCACTTTTTTTATTCTTTTTTTTTTCCTTTTCCGACAAAAGATTGTCCCAGAAGTATTCCTACTCATGGAGAGCTCGACACCATATAAAGATATTTAAAATGTATATCCCTGAACTCAAACAAACGTGGATTTTAAAGTTCTACCTCCTCTTGGATGGCTTATTCTGATTATAGACTGGTATTTAGGTCAAACTTGTTATCACAGCATCAATTTGATAAAAATTTCATTGAAAACAGAGATTTTCCATGTAAAACTGATTCGGGCAGCGTTATGTATTAGCCCAATCAGTGATGTCACAAAACAGGCCTAACAGCTTTAACCTATCCTGGTATGATATGCAAATTATTAGAGGATGACATGGAAGAGAAAATACAGACCATCCACACTAACCTCGCTAGCTAGCTAACTTGGTAACAATATATTTTGACAGGTTTGGGTACTGTTACGGTTTGGGTTTTGTAACAACGCAGTACACCATACCTAATAGCATAGCATAGCATAACATAGACAGGGTAGTGGGTGGAAATTCATAGATCGTAGATTTTCACTAGTTTTTAGTTATTAAAAATCATATTGAACTATTTATATACTCTTTTTAATGGTTTAAAATGACAAAGGGGGTAATTTTTGGAGGTCACACATGCTGGCTAGTCCATTAGTAGAAACATAAAGTTCTCAATGTCCGCTAGTCAGATTAGGCAAGCCTAGTCTTAAATTAATTAATTCATAATTAATTCCTTTCTCCTTGTTTCACTACATTAGACTACATACAATGCAAAAGTGTCTCTACAGTACGTAGGGTAAAACCAGTGCTATAAAATGCTCGAGCTCTTATTTTGAAAGCTGTGAAATTATCACATTACATTTCTCAGTCCACCTCGGGCTCGCGATTTCAATACCAATTTTGTGACCAGAGTCGGAGAAGGGATTGATTTTTTTTCTTTTCTTTTTTTTTCCTGTGGCAACTGCCAAATTGTGGATGGTAAACGATTTCCCAAGACATGCATGGTCCCCGTCTCTTTCCGTCTCAATTCCCTCTCATTCCCTGTCACTTTCATTCTCCATTATCTCCCTCCCTGTCTGCGAAGATCTTGTCCTCCCAGTCCTCGACCAGGACCAAAGTGCCAAACTACTCCCACTTGTCTCAGGCCATCATTTTCTCCATCGGCTTTCAGCCTCCCAGTGACAAAAGTGTATTGAGTATGGGGGGGGGACCCTGATTGGACGTGGTGTTTTTTTCCCTCCTTTCTTCCTTTCTTTTTTTTGAGGCTGGTGGGGTTCGAGTAGCAGCTGAAAGGAGCGGGGGTCTCACTCTTCCTCATGCGGAGAGGGTGAGTGAGGTCAAGCCGTCTCTGCTATGAGAAGAATGACCGTGAAAGAGAGGGAGGATGAGGGAGAAAGGCACGAGGAAGAGATTGACTGCTACTGCTCGTACACACACACAATGGTGTGGAAAGTGTATACGTGTCACTCAAAATTCTGTATTAAACTCATGAACAGGTCAGTCTGTAGCTGATGAGTGGAACTTGGGAACATCTCAAATGTATACAATGCTTTTTAAATATTAATTTTTTCCCCCTTAATTTTCATCCACTAGCATACATTTTATGTGTGGTACTTCAGAGGTTCTCTTAGTGACTAGAAGGTTCTGAGTTCAACTTCCAGGTCTGCCACAAAGCCACTATTGGGCCTTAAGCAATAGTTTCGCCAAAAAAAGCTAAATGCCCCCTTTATCCCAAATGTAGTCGATCAGCCAAGACATGTTTGGTGTCAGAAGTTTGCGTCGAAAGAACATGGCTTAACTATTCCTTTAGCCCTCAACTGCTCATCTATATGATTGGATTCTGCCTCACTTGTGAGCTTCTAAAGCATTCTGCCGAATAAATAAATGTATTTAAAATAAAATAAAAATTAAAGAAAACTTATTCTTGCACTCGAACAGTATTTCGCCGTGCTGGATTTTCACTTTGAAATATTATAGCAAGCCTGCAAAGCGAAATAAGTAGCAGTCTCATTTCAGTTCGTTTATTGAAGTCTCAGAAAAAGGAAAAAAACGCACCGAGGGCAAGCCCTCATTTTCATGAGTGTCGAGTTACGAGGACAAAAGACAGAAACAAAAATCATAAGAGACATAAATAAATAAAAGGCAAATACATTTTTTCTTTATATTAGGCTAATGATGTCACGGTATGATGATGTCACGGTATGCCCCAATACAACCCCTCATCGCCAGTGTCACGCGCGTGGCTGAGCGCAGGACATAGCGTGGCGGTCGCCATGGCGACGGCCGCTACGCGCCCTTTGTTTATGTGTTTCCGTATCTTTTGTCCCGTGATGTGATTGTCCCCACCTGTATGTCGTTTGTTCGTGATTACTAAGTGTTTAAATACCCGCTTGTGTCCGTCCTGTGTTGTATCCTGTTGCATGTAAGTTCGTGAGTTTGTGGGTTCGTCACGTCTGTTTTTCCCCCATCTGAACTGAAATAAAAGATGTACTCAGCGGCTTCGCGCATGTGTCCGCACTTCCGCGCAGCGAATTGGCAGCCAGAGGTCGCGATCTCCAGAATACTAGCACTTCTGGTTCATCGGTTCACGCACACATTTCCGGGACACGTCTACACACAAAATATATAAATGCACACATACGTCACAGGACAAGTTGCGAAGTTTTGCCGATCCTCATGAGAGACATTACTGAGCGTTTTTTCCGGTTGGATTTTCTGGTTTTGAACTCGTTGTATGGACTACGTCTTTGGTTTTGCCCTTCGGGTTATTATGCCTGTGTGTTGGTTTTTATGGTTACAGACCCATACGCCTGTAATACGACGACGAGTTGGATTTTCCCTGTTTGCGGTAATAAAGAGTTCTGCAATTGGATCCGTAACGTGTTCCGTTTGATCATTCATGACAAATGAGCTGAGCACAAGAAAAGTGTGATTATTTCAACATGGCTGACCCAACCTTGTCCTGTGGTCTGTTTAGTCTCCCGGTATCTGAGCGAAACTATCGAGTATTACAATCCACCCGTCCTGCTTCTATCCCAAGGTACAGGCTCTTCATTAATGGATCAGCAGAGATTTTTCTCAGCAGTAATATGCCCATGTCACCACGACGAATAATTAAGATTGCACCGTTTTTCATGAAGAGACTCATTTTCCTCTGGTATTTGCATAATTCATTTTGTCTTGCAGGGGAGGAGGAAAGGGCGGGATGATGAGCAAGCTTCATCAAAACTGTGTGCCAAGTGTGCAAACAACATATCTTCTCTTGCGCACCTGCATGCAAAAAAGGAGCACATCTTGGGATTACAACGGCCGATGTACAGCAGCATGCACAGAAAAACATCATGAAGGCCAAGGAGGACCGTATGCTATATCCTATGTAGTAAGTATACATAGTGAATAAGAAGTCATTTGGGATTCAGCCTGATTTTGGAGGCAGCGGATGTTTATGTGGATCCCAGGTCGCTTGAAAAAATGTAAGCTCGAGCTAAATATCAGTAACAAGGAAACATTACTGTGGGTAAAAGAAATAAACACTAATCTGAAACATTCAAGTTTATGATAAAATGATGATATTGCCTTTTTGTGATTTTCTCTCCTTAAAGAAAGCGACACAAATTTTCAGCTAATATTCGCCCTTCCTGTGGTAATATAAAATGATAGGGTAATTATAATTTCAAATGCAATACAAAATATTTTAAGTCATTTGACAGCTCTAGTTCGTGACGAAATATCCATGTTGGTAGTGTGGTGGATTTTTGTAGTTAATATGATGAATAATCAACATAAACATGTGAAAAATCGGTATACCCAGGGGACATGACATTTCTTTTAATAAGAAATGAGTTAGTTTGAAGACAATGGTTTAACCTTGAATGTGGAAAAAATCAATATAACTAAGGGCCTTTTGTCCTATGATCTTACTGTGCATCTCTGGCCTAGAAAAACAATGGAATAAATCAAGGGAGAGAGCTGGGCACTGACTGGTACCGGCTTATCTTAAAGGAAGCATACCAGGTTGGATTCGTAATGGTCGTAAAACAAGAATTAGTTTCAGGCCAATTATTTCGAAAATAAGAAGAGATAAGGGTGAGGGAGGAAGTCTCGGTTGATCCTCCTTTACTCAGGATGGTATAAAAAAAGAAGCCCTTCACTCAGCCCCTCGGCTCTCTCCCCGGGGACAACCCAGCTTTATTGTGGGGTCTTTTCGATCCTCAATAAACTTATCAATTTTTCTGCTACTCTTGGTGTTGTTGATTGGTTTATTTTTCAGGGCCTGAGGGCAAGTGTCATTTTCACGACAGTAGCTAGATAAATTTACTCTAACGTTACTCTACACTACTTAGCACACATTACAATAACATGTGGATTTGGCCACTCAGTAAAAAAAAAAAAAATCGGATTTAAGAAATTAATCAGGTTTGTCCTGCTGTGAGAACAAAGCCTATGTACTAAAACATAGTATTTTTAAAGGTATAATCAGAGATTTTTGTAAAAGTTAGCTGAAGCTAGCTATAAAATTCAAACAAACACAATCTCTCCCTTCAGCAGCCCTCTCCAAAGCCATGCCTCTAAAACACATGCACGTGCGCTTGTCTGGGCTAAACCGCCTGAATGCTAGCGCAAGAAACTGAGTTCTGATTGGTTGGATGTTGGTGGTCCACATCATGTTTTAAAGATTAAATTTCAAATCAAAAAATGCGTTTTGCACGCATCACTTCTGTCATATGTCCTAAACTAAAAAGTCCTTCTTAAATCAAGGTGAGTCTATGGGGGGGGTCTATTTTGAATACTTACTTCTGGGGAGCATGAAGTACCGAAGCTTCGGTAGTGCGCACTCCTATCTAGGGCTCTAACATATATATCTATGTTATTTATTAAGTCAGTTCTTAGATCATTAGGCTTTATCTAGGTATGAATTCAATAAGCAGATAATTTTTTTTAATGGAATGCCCCTAACACTTAACAGAAGAAATGTCAAAAATACAATAAATACCATATAACCAATATATTGGCCTGGTGCTTCTGCTAAACTCAACCTTAGCCTTCCTATATGACTGGATTTTAAACCGTCAATGCCTCTGCAATGCTATAAAACGTTCAGACGCTGGGGCCATGTAACTATTTTGTAACCGAAGTAATTTTAAATGTCACATTTGCTTGACAGAGCTGAGAACCGCACGGTGCGATCTCGCCATCTTCATAAATTGCTTGAGGCTTCAAAAAGCTCCCATTCATAACGAAGTCAAATGAGGAACTTCTTCCTCATTAGAACGCCTGAGGCAATTCTGCTTACCATCGCTCTCATTAATTAGAGCGCTGGAAGTGTAATATGTGTTGCTGAGCTGGAAGAATATTTCAGCTTCAATCCAGGCCCCAGAAAATCAGACTTTCATGAAAAGTATTATGAGCTCACCAGCTAACCTTATTCAACTACCAATACATGTGATTGTGATTTCAGCTCATACTATACCTACAGTATAAGAGACTGTAATTACTTTAAGACTGGGTTTCTCCAACAAGGATTAAGCTTTAACCTGTATTACTGTATAATCCAGTGGCAACCCAATTTAAGGAGCTTTCTATTCTAATTTAAACCTTGATTTAAAATGGATTGCATTTAAACCATTATTTAATCCTGACTTTAGTTTTACAGTAGATCTAGATTAAATTCAATCTTGTTGCTCCATTACTTTG
The DNA here is from genome assembly GCA_028565825.1 of Olivaichthys viedmensis. Classification (NCBI taxonomy): domain Eukaryota; kingdom Metazoa; phylum Chordata; class Actinopteri; order Siluriformes; family Diplomystidae; genus Olivaichthys; species Olivaichthys viedmensis. Next base: position 4,821,028 of record JAOUQW010000047.1, on the reverse strand, counting down.
AACTTCGATTTAAATTTCAGGGCTTAATTTTTTAATTGACAGCTGATGAGGTTTAAATATTCCAAAATGGCAACATATATTAGATGGATTGCGAAAAAATTTAAGTTTTTTAATGCTAGTTTTCACTCAAAAAGGATAAAAGATCTAGAGTAACATTGCTCCTGTTTACTTTTTCAGACGGGCGGATGCATCATGGTGGACAATCAGAATTAACGTTTAAAACTAAGTGCTGCGACACTAGAATTAAAATGTCCTGAATTATCGCTAAACTAATCCAATCTTTGTTGGTGCAAGCTAACACTAAGAAATACAAAAGCATAAAACTCTAATTCGACACTGTTCACGTTTATGGCAGATAATAATCCACCGTTTTATCTCAAAAATAGCGTCATGAGCCCTACAGACTGTCGATGTACCCGATTTCACCTTTTATCCAATAGTTTTGTCCCTCATATCGGAAACATAAACCGGTGATGGATTTCATCATCCATGCAGTTTGCCTCTCCGTCATCTCCATGCGCGACAAGGACACTCATAAACCACATGAATTATAGATCTTAAGAGGGATCCGGCAGTTTGGCATGACTTTCCCGAAGGATAGTTCATAAATCCGAAATCTGACGCCAATGTCTGGGCCTCAAAATTGGACTTGAGTGCACTTCAGTCTCGTCACTGTGGACAAGAATGGAAAAAAAGGCCAATACACTGGTATTATTTTACTATTTAGCCTCATTATTTTTCATTACGGAGACCTAAGTAAATTAGGGTATACACCGATGACTTCCTAATGGTTCAGCGAAAATCAAATTAACCCAATTTCCCACTTATCCCAAATGTAAACAATCAGCCAAGACTGTTTGATGTCCAACCTTTAGTTTTGCACTGGAGCTACGTGGCTATTGTAGCTAACAAATAACGGAAGTCTGTCTCACCCTAAAATCTTTGCGAATTGACTAAATTGGTGCTAAGGGGAACGTTGTGTACATTTGATTTTGTGCTGAACTATTCATATAAGAGTTTAGCACAAGGTCCCAACAGTGGCTCACAACCTTCAGGTACACAGTCCTACAAGGTACTACACTTTGAGTACATTTACTACAAGCGTAGACACTTTCTCACTAACTTTCTAACTCAAGTATAATGTTTACTCGCTACTTCCACTTTTAATTGATTTTTTTTTTAAATTCACACACCACCCCATACTTTCACTTTAGTGTACTTTTTCTGCACTTTTTCCACCCCTGCTTGTATGACACTATCTTTGTCTTTTATTGCCTTTGGTGCAAATTATCATGTTTTGTTAGATTATCAGCAAATCAATAAGTTTTAGTAAACTTAATCACTATACACATTAGATTAGTAGCCCTTTATTTAGTAAATGCGGTCATATAAGCATAATCAATAACTTATCTATAAACATCTGATCTATAAAAAATTCAGGTCACGTGGCTATTTTTTTTTTCTTTTTTTTTTTTTAATTTTAATTTTTTTTCTACCCCTCCCTCTTTCCATTTTGTTTAGGGGATA
>JAOUQW010000047.1:4799122-4817033 GCA_028565825.1 Olivaichthys viedmensis | reverse complement strand
TCAGTCTAAAGGGAACTGTATTAACCAGTCTGATCCAGTCTCAGTCTAAAGAGAACTGTATTAACCAGTCTGATCCAATCTCAGTCAAAATAGAACTGTATTAACCAGTCTGAAAGAGTCCCCTCCCCACTTTCATTTTCTTTCAGTATTTTTGCTTTCACACAGCAGAACACTGACACTGCTGGAAACTTGTTGAGAACAAAAGCAAACAACCACAGCCCTCCCCATGTGGGATGTCAGAAAATAGTTGATTTGTCCATTTTTTCACATAAATCTTTGTTGACTGTAAAAATTCCCAGTAGCAAACACAGATACAAAACAACAAAAGCCACAATTCATACAAAACAGGGATGGACATCCGAAGAGAATACACTGAACGTGTCCCTGCATAACATCCCGGTTTCTTGATCTGTGAACAAGGACTTTTCAGATCCTAAACCAATGTAAATCATGACGATGAACCAGGAAGATCTTTAGCGTAGGTGAGCAAGCCGTCAGAATCAGGGCAGATCTTTAAGTGGCTGCTCTTAGCCCGGAGCTGTTCACATCTACAGGGAGCTTCCTAGAGGTATAACTAGAAAGAGGAAGAGAAAATCCTCCACAGACTCGGTAACTACAGCAACTCTTCATCCATCCACTCCACACCATGGTGAAGTTTGTCTTTCAATTTTGCACTCTCTCTTTTTGAGAGCAGTACCCGTGGCTCCACCACCAAATGCATTATGGAACCCCCCTATGATCCATGGGACTTTTAGGAGTTCTCTAGCAAACGTGTTTCATGCTAGTCAGCAGCGATGTCTTTTCTACCTAGAATTACATCAATTTAGATTGTTCAAGTAAGAGTTAACAAGCAAAGAATCAAACTATTAAAAGCTGCACTGTTTGCAGGGCTGCTTTGTAGATTGAGGTCTTTTTTTTCAGCTCCATCTGGATGTTTCTCGGAAAGAAAGCCCGTGGAGTGACACGACAATTCCCAAATTAACCAATTAAAAAATTCTTCAACTTATCCACCGTGCCAGAACTTTTTCCCGTAGGACTCGGGACAGCGACTCTGGTCTTAAATCTCTCTTTAGCCCATAAATCAGAACAAACCTTGTTACCAGTCTGCCAAATCTGTAAAGCTTTAGATCACAGGATCAACTGCGTTGCAGTAGAATGCATGAGGATATGAGAGGAACCTGGTAAAAATGTGATTATGACAATTGCTTTCAAGTACAGAATGTGTGGATTTTTTTTGGGGGAAAAAAACTACTTACTCAGAAAACTACAGTTAATGTGTTTCAACCCCATATTTCATAATCAAAAGTATTTTCTCGAATTCAAGGACGCCAATATGATCTCATGATTGTAACTTGTATGAAAGGTTAGGACGAAGAGCGGGGTTAGCAGTTACCTAGTTTTTATTTGACTTCATTTGTATACAATCCTTCAAAATCACTCTAAGTATTTACAATTGCAACACATTTCCTATGACGTCGTGTTGACGAAGCATATTAGAGAGACTCCTTCCTAGGACAAAATGTCTAATTCCGTCAGGGCTTTGAGAATGAATAGTTCTGATTCTAAGTAAAAAACACAAAGCAGTGTAAATAATATTGAACAAAATGTAAGAATTAATACCATGTTTCATTATTGGGTTTTCCTATAATTAATTAATTTTTTTAAAATTATTTTTGCTTTTCAGTTCTGTGGCAATGGAACTCCTGTATGGACTTTAACCCTGACACGAAATGCATAATGAGACGAACTGAAATGGATAAGTACAACACTTTACAGCTTTAATGTCCCACATTCATAACCTCTTAAACTCCCTTTCCTATTAGTTTCACTGTAGTTACTGAATAATATGCTTTAACATAACTAACTGAATAATGTGCTGGGTGTTATAGCTTAATTATGATCACTAGATGAAATCTCGATCCTTGATCCTTTAGGTCTTTAGGACAGAACTGTTATATCAATGCGGAATTTGTAAGTGAACTAAAAAGTATAAAAAGTTCCTGAATGCAACAAAATCAGTCCTTAAACTTTTGCCCAAGGTTGTGTTGGTTTTATTTCATCTTTGTATTTCTATCGTGCCATGACGATAAAGTCCTAAAGATCTCTAGTCTTTTAGAGAAGTTAAATAGTGACCTACTGTCAGGATGAAATTTATAATTCACATTGCTTCATATTTAAATACATTTATCTAAAGAAGGAAAACATGACCACTTTCCTGCTTTGCTCCATCATTAGTCCCTGTGCTTCATATCTGATTTGATAGTGATGGATTTCGCTACACCGGAGCTACTTGAACAGCCTCGGAGGCAGCCAACTCCCTCTGTAGAGAAATGACTGTTACATGCTTGTCCTATTTAACAAACGAGCCTTATGTTAATGCTCTGCAGGCTGATTTATACCTGTGTATTACATTAACACAGGTGAGAGATAGAGCAAAATCATCAGGTCTTATAGGGAGGGACAAGATAGATTTTGAAAGGAAGTAAGGGAATCACTGATTAGTCAGTCAACTGTGTATCACATTTAAAACAAATGAATTTGTACAGTATATATGAATATGAATATATAATACATGTTTGATTATATATGGACGTTTTAAACACCTGAAGTCAAGATTACTCATAGCAAACACTAATCAGTATTATTTACTATCATATTACTCTCAAATAATATAACAAAAAGATGTATTGGAATAATGTATTGCCATCTAAACTGCATAAATACTTGCAAATAATCGCACATGAAAGACACAGGCGAGAGAAAAAAAAGCCTGTTATCCAGTTGTCAAGACACTCATTGCAGTTTTAAAAACATTTTTTCTTAGATTTTGTAGATTTTGAGTCGTCATACAAAAAAATTAAAAATGATAACTTTTTATACAAGCTAACTTCATGCAAATGTTAAGGATAAACACTGACGATGATTTCATTAGCCTTCACATGTACTCTTCAGGTGAAACCTCATATTGGCTAATCACGAAGACAAGCTGTAGAAATCCAACTGGACCCAGAGTCTTTTATCATGCAGGAAAACTTTGCAAAATACTTTCTACAAAATAACTTTCCACACATGGAGGCATTTTGTAATTCAATATCCCCATACAGAAAGGCTTACAAAAATGTTAACTGGTTCTGTGAATTAACTTTAAATTGGTCCAGAACTTCTGAAAAGAAGAGAACAGACGTTCACTGGGATGCTGAATAATCAGTAAACACTGGACATGCCTGAAATATTGGACCTATTGGGATACAAATAAACAAATAAACTTCGTACCCTTTTTTAGGATTTCATTCAGATGAAATCAAATTAAATACAGCCACATGGCCCTCACTCGTTAGATTTCGTACAAAGTTTTCATAAAACCATGTTGGTTCGAGACGTTTTTTAACTCTCTATAAAGTGACTTAGTGGCAGTAGACATACAGTATGTTTACTGTCAAGTAACTAGAAACTATTCAGTACCCTCATAACTTGCGAATAAAAACTATACTTTAACCTGCTTGTCCGAGACGGAAAGGCTGGGAGTTTGTAAGGCTGGGAGTTGTACAGCTTGGAGTTTCCAAGACTGGGAATGTGTAAGGCTGGAATTTTGTAAGGCTGGAAGTTTGTAAGACTGGGAGTTTCTAAGGCTGGGAGTTTTTAAGGCTGGGGTTTTGGATAGCTGGGAGTTTGTACAGCTGGGAGTTTGTAAGGCTGGGAGTTGTAAGGCTGGGAGTTTCTAAGACTGCGGGTTTGTAATACTGGGGGTTTGTAATACTGGAAGTTTCTAAGGCTGGGAGTTTTTAAGGCTGGTGTTTTGTACAGCTGGGAGTTTGTAAGACTGGGAGTTGTACAGCTTGGAGTTTCTAAGGCTGGGAGTTTCCAAGGCTGTGAGTTTTTAAGGCTGGGAGTTTCTAAGACTGGGAGTTTCTAAGGCTGTGAGTTTTTAAGGCTGGGAGTTTCTAAGACTGGGAGTTTCTAAGGCTGTGAGTTTTTAAGGCTGTGAGTTTTTAAGGCTGGGAGTTTCTAAGACTGGGAGTTTGTAAGGCTGGGAGTTAGTTGCCTCTGATGAGCTCAGCTGTTCTCACCACTGCTGTTTTCTGTCAGATAAGTGCAGTCTAAATAGTGAAAAATGTTGGTGCTTTGGTCCTGTAGCCCAGACTTAGCCCAGATAAAGCATCAAGGATGAGTTTAAATGAAGGGTATTTACATCTATACTGGGTGAACCATTTAGGAATCACAGTTTGGGGGCCTGATTTCTACACGGTTCTCCATTTATACTATATATAAATACGCATAGTTTTTATTGTAAAACCAAAAAAGAATGGGGAGAAAAGAATGACAACAATTCTTGCATTGTCAAATTACATGCATACTGTGGACTTTCTTTGTAAAGAATTGCATGTAAATTCTCCATGCCTTTCCAGAGTTTTCTCCCAGCTCTGCCTGATTTCAGCTCGATAAGTTAAATTGCTTCAAGCGGCTGTGATCTATTCTGCTGCAGCTCCACTGGGCTGAATGCTAAGCAGCCTTTCACACACTTTAAATGGGAATTTACCACAGACCATAGACAAACACACAAATGAATACCGGATTCCTTTCTATACTAACCTTCTTTAAATTATGATTCAGATGATAATATATTTTCCTTCTTTGGAGCACCTCTTCGGAACGTGAGGTTAAAATGTGACATCTTACTGAAAAATTTTCATTCATCCTGCCTTAACCATCTTAAAGGAAAGGTCCTGAAATGCATTTTATACAGTTTCTGCTTTAAAGCTGTTCTAATGCTCTGATTAAAGCTGAAACGTCTGACACTTCAGGTCGTTGATATTCCATGGAGGATCTGCTATACTTCAAACCCGATCCATCACAGAGTTTTAATGTGGAGATGATACAGCACATCAGCTAAAACTACTGACCTCTCAGTGGTTCAATGATATTCAAACTTTCAGATAGGAGGAAAATAATGAAACATTAAATTACGTCGATAGTAGAATGCAATTTAGTCAACAGTGCTTTTACCTTCAAGGCATGTCCATGAATTATTATTTTTTTAAACATGCCTTTGTTTTCACAAAAGCTTCAATGGTTATGGCAATCTCCCCTCTGTATTATTATTTTAAATATCAGTTTATGATAGAATAGCTAAATATGCAATTTCCCTCTAGTTAGCCATTTCTTTAATAATTTTTAATAATGTCTTTAATAACTTCACATATTAAAGACTAACCAGGTGTATTTTAAGGAAAACATGCAATATTTGTTTCAATAACCAAAATAATTTACTGTAAACTATCTGTTCCTCAGAAAAACCTTTCTTAGCAGCTTTAACTTATGTACCAATTTTACTTGGTACTTGTAACATAACTTGTGCCAATGCATCAGATAAATATTTATTTCATCCATGTATCAGAAAGTTAACACCTAATACGAAAAAAGGTCTTTATAAACCTGCACAGAAAAAAGTAATGCATTGAAATTACAGAATTCAAATGCGTATACAATTTCCACATGAAAAAAATACAGCACATTAACACAATTATTGCCAAAAGTAAGTAAACTAAATTACATAATTGTGTTGATTATATTTAGTCATGTGGAAATGATGTACACATTTGAATCAAGTAAATTCAATGCATAACTTTTTCAGTGTGGTTAGAGTTTATATTGCCAAAATCTCCAAGATTGTACATTGTAAACATTGTAAAAACTAATATATATATATATATTAAACAATATTTGTAGAAAAAGGATCAAATGGCCTGTCTGGTCACCTGATTTTAACCCAATTGACTTGCTCTGGGAGGAGTTGCATCGAACATTTCGAGAGAATTTGACAAGCTGAACCAAGAAGGACACTCTGGAAGTCAAAAGACAATACTTATTAATAATTTCATGAGGTGAGTATGATTATTTAAAATTCAAAGCTAATCATTTAATTTAGTATCCTTTTATTGGTCTCCTGCCTCAAAAAGATTGTATGTAGAACCGTCTTCTCTTTTTAAATTAATTCTCTTTCTCTAATTTGTTATGCCTGATGTCCATTTCACATGAGAAACGATGGATACTCATTAAAACGTAATACATGAATATTAAACATTTCAGTGAATTAGCGGCTTCGACGCAGGCAACTATTAACCCCTCATTAATATTCATGGTGGCGTTTGAGCAGCTTGACGGTCTTAGCCCATCAATATTTATTCAGCTGTTTGAGTAATGTTTTTTGTGATCTTAGACGTTCATATTCATATTCACAATTCATATTCTGTGGAGGGAAACTGGGTTAGGGTACCAGTACCCAAAAGCTTATTGAGCAGCAAATTGCAAGGTTTTCTGTCCTGCATTCTGCTTTAAATGAGTGCGGATGGAACAGGTGCATTGTGGATCCACAGCCTGTGAATATCATGTCTGATATTTGGCATTGCTGTTTGCTGTGAGCGTCATTCTCTCCTGCTGCTATAATCCATTTGCTTTTGCTTTTTTTTTCTTACACAACCAGAAACCCATTTAATTTCCTTTCAGCTGTGTTTCCTTCTTTACCATGGCTGCCTGCCATCCTGTCATGCGTCCAAGAAAGCTAAGAAAATTCTGACCAACAGTCGGGCAGCTTGTCCTACAGTTTTACAAGAATATGAAAAATCAGGACGTTCTGAGCAGATACTTTATAGTAACTTGTCATGAAGACCCTCGGGTGAGTGGTGAAACATTTTCAAGACCTTCCTGCCAGACCAGTCGCCTTGATGTGAAACATCCACAGACATACAGAAACATCCACTTGCTCTACCAAGGTTTTACCAAGCATCCATGATCACAATCAAGAAAACGTGCTTTCCAACAAAATCTGAATATTCCACTATTGGTCTAATGACCGATAATTGGGCCTATCAACAGTAGACTCTGGGTTCTGATATAAAAAGAGTCCAGGTGGATCTTACTGCATCTTCTCAGAAGCACACATGACCCACAGCTCCACTGTGGATCAGGTTCACAGGTTCTCAGGTAAAGAGCTGAGACACTTACCTGTGGAGAGAAAAAGAGAAAAGAGTCAGAATAAAACCATTACAGAACCTGAACACTTCTGAAAACCAACAAGGAACACAAATTAGTGAACACAAATCTGTGCTTACAGTCCAGGTTTGAACACTGACGGGTTTCTGGAATGTCAACGTTAGTCCTTTAGATGTCCTTCACATTTCATTTTGTCTACTAACCCTATCAGACTGCTGTCCCACCAACAGGTTTGAATTCCATTATGTGTCTTTAGATTGTCAGTGTCGCAGTTTCTCTTCAAGCAAGATAGATGTTTTTTCGTCCTGAAACTCTAGCGCTGAGCAGTGGTGGCTCAGTGGTTAAGACTGTGGGCTACTGATCAGAAGGTTGTGAGTTCAAATCCAAGCACCATCAAGATGCCTACTGTTGGGTTCTTGACTAATGCCCTTAAAAATCGTCTGCACAGGTCAATTGTAAGTTGCTCTGGATAAAAGCATCTGCCGAATGAATCAATGTAAATGTAGAGACACTGTGATAACTGGTGTCATTAAACCACCCTGTCAGTTTGTCGAAAAATGATATAGGTAAGTTCCCAGCTAACAAGGGACGTTAGCAGAGGGCAGATTTTTGTCTGCTCGATAATATTACGTAGAGAACGTTAGAAGGACATTTTGGTAACGTTATAAATGTTACAGATACAGACGGGTGACAAGTGAAAGGAAAACCCTGAATAAATGAGTGCATCCACAGGGCATGAGGGGTCACTGAATGATTTGATGAGTATGAAAATGATGTAAATCATGTGCTATGGCCTTTCACCAGATTCTCAACCTAATTGAACACCTACGGGAGATTGTGTTAGACAGCGGCTCTCCACCACCATCACCAAAACACCAACAGAGGGAATATCTTTTGGAAGAATGGTGCTCCATCAGTTCTTCCAGTAGCTCATTTTGCTTTCTGGTCCTGATTAGGTGTGAAATAGACAGAACTGGGCGATTTTTAGCCTGGTACAAACCTGCAGCCATTACCTATGACAAATTTTCACCAGAAAGAAAAGAGATCGAGAAAGAGATAGGCGGTCTGGTGAATTCAAGGGTGAAACACTGTATTTCACACTCCACCTCGGAGGCATCTGTGAACACTCATGGGAATCTGGATCATCTTTTACCCAAAAAACTCGGCAATAAAAATAAGTGCGATTACTACATATTCTGTAACTGTTATTTCTAGTTATTCATAAAACATGAGTGAAAATGGTGGTTATAACTGATAATTGCATACTTTAACAAATCCTCTACCGAATCAAGAAAGAGGCAGTCAAATTTATTATTAAAGCATTTACTGCAGATCCTTCTTGTGGCCATCAGAAGAAAAGCTACTCTGGTAAGCAATGAATTTCAGCCACTCATTCATCTGATGTTCTCCAATGTCTGAAAGGAATGAAACTATTTCAAAGGCCAGACCCGAGCCTGAAGAAGTCCTGTATCAGAAATGAAATCTGTGTGTGTGGATGGCAGAGGAACTAATAGTGGAGACTCTGTGGGGGTCACACTTACACAGACACACACTTAGCCATTAGCACATCTGTGATAAAATACTCCAAATGACCAAATCTATCCACATAAAAACAAAAATCCATTCCATAAATTATACACTCAGGCCCCATATTCATTAAACAGCAGTGCTCATAAAAATATTTTGTTTTGTTTTTTTCCTGAATGTTGTAGCTGGAGGTTTAATGGCCAAATTTTAGATCTGACATTTATGACCTTTCTTCTCTGAAGCCAGAGGGTTCAATAATAAAGAAGGCCAACATTAATAATGGTCCATTTTACCATAACACATCAATGTGAAACCTGATAGACTTTAATGTGCAGTCCCATCTCCCCGATTCAGCTTTCTTCTAAAATGATATTTCACAGATCTCAGATCTGGTTTGATCTTTACAATCACAGGCTTAGACTACACTGATCAAGCTTTGATGTGTTTTACTATAAAACTCCCACAAGTCTGCCTTTCTTGGAGGAAGTCTATCAGCGAGAGTTAAAATCAGCCTCAGAGGTGAAAAGATTCCGTTAAAAACATGCAAATCTCATATGATTTGTTGAGATTTGTCAAGTAGAGACTCAACAAAATCAGTAACACTTTACTGTAGTGCAGTGTTCAGAAGGCTACATGACACCTCCATAAACCCTTCATGACAACTGACATAAACCAACATAAACATTTATAAATGCTTATTCCAACAGGCATCAGTTGTCATAAAGGCATCAAAGACATCAAAGTTGACAACAGAAGCATTTACAACAACTGACGCCTGTTGGAATAAGCATTTATAAATGTTTATGTTGGTTTATGTCAGTTGTCATGAAGGGCTTATGTAGGTGTCATGTAGCCTTCTGAACACTTCCCTACAGTAAAGTGTTACCAAAGATTGTCTTTGGGTCATTTTTGACCCTTAGGACATGGGGAGTATACAGAATGTTAAGACTACACAAGGGTTAAGAAACTCTTTTGTTTTCCGCAATACATCTAATATATGAGGCCATTTGGAAATTTAACCCGCCTCAGATGCAAGATTAAAATGAATACCCCACTGAGTAACAGGATTAAAGTTAATCAAAGTTTAATGTAAAACTAAAACAAGGATTAAATGATAGTTAAAATACAATCCAGATTATTTTGACACAAGGTTTAAAGTTTGGTGAAACTGGATTAATAGATAAACGTTGATTAAAGCTTAATATTGGTTGGTGCAACCAGGTCTTAGTCAGTTAGTAGTATTTATAAAACATTTTGGAATAAAATACCACTTAACCCCCCAATTATGGATGGAACAGCATGAAGAATGTATGGTTTGATAAGCGTACAACCCAATATCACAGATTTTCAGTACATCACAGTATCTAGCTTTGTTTGGAGATAAAACTTTACAGCTAGCTGGCTAATGTTATGTGTTTCGATTACTACAAACATGATCTTTGGTTTGTCCTGCTTGAAAGCAAATATCGATTTTCTTTTCTACTCCTCGTGAAACAGACTTAACTAAACATAAGCACATTAGCACAGTTTTGTGCAAAATATGTTATATCTCTTAAAAAATGTCTGTGATCTTGCAGTGTCTGTTTGATGTCACATTATTTGAGGCAGATTGACTACAGATATATTACAATGAACAGTGTCTCAATAATTCATGCTTCAAATATGGAAAAGTAAGAAAAATTGTTTCATCTCTTCATTTAGAGTAAAAGTTTTGCACCATTTTAGAAAGCAGTCCTGAGAATTTGTTAGTGAATACAGATTCCAAGATTTTTTAAAAATTAGTTTTTTTAATTCATCCCTAAAGATCATTTTAATTAGACAGATGATAAACATAACAATGTGACATCACCACCCCAGAGTTGTTGTTTGCGTTTTTATCTCAGAACTTTGCAGGAAAAAAACGCCAATCAGTTCACAAGTTCAAAAAGCATTCTCTTCCTTTTAGACTTCATTTTTGGTAATATTACTCCTCTCAAACAAAGTCTTTCTGCCAGCGTCAAATTACTGTTACTAAAGGCTGCATTATAACAGAGCCCTGTTATAATCTCTCAGTGTTCTGCATTATTGTATACTACACAAAGTCTTTTTTTTGTATGACTGAGAAACAAATATGTCATCTAGTTTTGTTTCTAATCAAATCATGTTTCTCAGTTTTATTTGCTTTTTAATTGTACATCCTGTGCATATGTCTTTAAAAGGGTCTACGTTTGATCATGTGTTCATAAAGGCAACTTTTCTGCTTTCAGTTTCACTTGTGGATAAAGAGGGCTCCGATGTACAACAGCAAGTGGCAAACATTTTTGCCTGTATTGCAGTAGTCCCTGGTCATTTGGAGATTTTGTCGTCTCAACAGTCAAAACCTTCAAGTTCGAGTATCAAAGCTATAATTTTATATTGAAGAACTTTTAAGTTACAGAGAAAATATGGCAGCTGCTCTGACAGGTGGGTGGATATTCTTTCAAATCGTCTCACACTTCATAGAATAGAATAGAATGCTCCTTTATTGTCACATATACATATACCAGTACAGTACAGTACAGTGAAATTCATTCTTTGCATATCCCAGCATGTTGGTAAGCTGGGATCAGAGCGCAGGGTCAGCCATGATACAGCTCCCCTGGGAGGGTTAAGGGCCCAACAGTGGCAGCTTGGCAGTGTTGAGGCTTGAACCCACGATCTTCTGATCAGTAGCCCTAACCACTGAGCCACCACTGCCCTTCATCTGTGTTCTGTCTGTAAGACAATTCAAGATAACTGATGAAATGTAAAGTTGTAAAATGTAAAAGTTACTGAAACTAATTAAAATAAAATATGCTTAATTTCTTGTGGGACTTAAATATTGGGCTTATTCAAAACTAGTATTTTTAGATTGTGAGACATGGCTTTGGTATTTACCACAAAAACAAGAATGTACGTGAAACTATAGGCTATCAATATTTTGGCAGATGTCATCTACCCAAAATAAAAGTCCAGATAAAATTTTGGTTACACTATAATCACAAAAATTACAAGAGTTACTCCCATTTTGTTCTTACAATTTGCATTCCGCACTCACTCACTCAGTGACATTGGTAAAGTACACAGACTAGTGTTTTATGTATCACCTACCTTACAGGTTCTGCAGGTTATAACATTTGTTTTTTTTGCCAACAGAAACAGATCATATGAAGATAGTATTACTGGGTGGACGGTGGGCGGGAAAAAGCTCCTCTGGAAACACCATACTGAGTAAGGAGGTATTTGGAATTGATGCACAAACAGAAGTATGTATCATGGAAACTAATAAAATTGCGGGTATGGAAGTCACTGTGGTCGACACGCCGAGTTGGAACTGGGTTTCTGTAGAAGACACTTCAGATGAACTTAAACAGGAACTCAAACGCAGTGTTGAGATGCTTGGCGAAGGGCCCTATGCCTGTCTACTGGTTTATCCCTTGGGGGCTCCATTTGTGAAAAGACACAAAATTGCTGTGCAAGAGCACTTGGAGCTTTTGGGTGCCAATGTCTGGGACCACACCATGGTCTTGTTCTCCCGAGGGGATTGGTTAGGAGAGGTCACTATTGAGCAACATATTGAGAAAGCAAAAGAGGAATTGAAGTGGTTGGTGGAACAGTGTAAGAATAGGTATCACATTCTCAATAATAAGGTCAAGACTGATGAGATTCAGGTTATAGAACTACTTGAGAAGGTCCAAAGGATGATTCAAGGGAAAAGAAAGAGGAGCATGCAGGAACCACCTAACAGTAAGTACATTGGCTAATTCATGTTTTCTTGAATGGTACTTTTCCTTATCTGGAAATTTTATCAATGTTATATGCTTTTCAAGTACCAAATGAAAACAACCACAGTAAAAGTGTACCATGCTTCAGTTTATTTAGGACAAAACTATTATAGACACCTAATCTCACAAACAGCTCAAGGGATTATAACAACAGAAAAAGGGATTTCACTGGATTTCATACGAATGAAGCAAGAAGAAAAAGCTATGAACACTACACCTGCCAGGATAAATAATTCAGCATTTATTTAATTTTATCTTTAATTTCTTAACTTTTTACTCTCTGTTTTAGTGGCTGGAGAAACTTCTGCTGCAGCTGAATATGGAGAGCCTTCACAGACTCAGAAGAAACTTAAGTGAACCAGACAGGTGCAACCGGTCATATTTATCATTTGCATGTCTTTTTCAATTTTATTTAGAACTTTTTTTTTAATGAGACATTTTGTGCTAAGTTCTGCCCCCTTGGTTACTGACCATCTAATGTTGAGACTACGTCCGACAAGCTTTCGAGCCTGGCATTTGAATTATGGAGTTTTCAATGACAAGGTTCAAAGATTTACCATGTGAAATTCATAGTAATTTTTGGAACAATACATACAACATTTTACAGAGGAGTAGACAACAGGGTCTCCAATATGCCTTTGAAAACTACACAAATAACATCTCTTGAGCACAATCTCTTGAAAGCATAATAATGCTAAAAAGATAAAGGTTGAGGCTAAGGCCTACAGGTCCCAGTCAAAACGTCAGCAGCCTTATCAACTAGCCGTCCATATAGATGACATGAGCAGCATTGCTCTGCCCTGCAGGGTAGTTATGGTCAGTAAATGTGTGATTATATGCATAAATTTATTATTACTTTCTTTTTGCATTACAATTGCTCGTAACACCTATGTCAAATGACAGATTTTTGGTGACATTAGGTTATGTCATGACACTTTCTGGGGTGAAATGACATAGTACGTTTTGACAACTGACTTTGTAGCTCATATTTTTTGGTGTCAGAGTGACATAATGCTGATAATGTGATACGTGGGGCTGGATGCAAAATTGGACAAAAGTGAGGACTTCAAAACGTACTATGTCATTTCACCCCAGAAAGTGTCATGACATAACCGCGTTGGTGCGGATGTAGATGATTTTGCTCTTGGCGCCGTGGACCTGCTGCTCGTCGGAGACGGACAGCTGCGTCTTCACCATGACGGCGTACTGCGTCCAGGGCTTCAGTGGCATGAGGATGCAGCCCGCATCCGCCTGCTTCTTCCCGTCCGTCGGTCTCGGAGGCGGCTCCACGTCCGTGATCACCCAGCTGTTGGAGCCGCAGGCGTCCTGTCCGTCAAACTCCGTCACGTTCCGATACGGGCTGAAGAGAGAGAGCAAGCTGCTTCAAGTACACGGCTTTTAAAATGTTCACGACGGTCTCATTTCTACCAATTAGTAGTTCAATGTGTTGTGTTTTTTTTTGTGTTATTCATTAACATGGATTAAAACAGATGAAACAACCTTCTGTGACACTCACGCTTCTTTATAGAGCACCATGAAGCCCAGCAGGTCTCTGAAGTCCCGAGGCCAGAACGGCTCCCACATGATCACGATCCTCTTGTATGACGTGCGGATCACGGTGAAGTTGAGAAGCTGGTTTTCACCTGCGAGAGAGCAAATCAGCGCTCAGGACGTCAGTCATGTCAGCCAATCAGAACGCTTTATTTCAGAAAAGATCAGTGTGTAAGGAAGGGGCGGGGCCACAAACGATACACACTACACCATTGTAATACGAGTACATGAGTATAACTAATAATAAATTAAAAAAACTCCTACTCTTAAGATGCACCACAGTGACACAGCTTTACTTAGTAACTTAAGTTTTAAAGTTTTAGCCTTTGACGCATTTTTTAAGTAAATGCAAAACACCTCGAATGTTCCTTCAAGAACCCTGACGTCGAAAAAACTGAATAACTGCTATAAAAGTCAATAACAGAATTAAAGATAAAGACAATTTTTCTTTTAATTGTTTCAATTATTTACTTTTTTTTTTCACTTTAATTTAAGCTGAAAAGTTTTTCTTTTCAAAGTTAAAAACTGTCAAATAAAAAAGTTTTCTTTTCCCATCCATTTTTGAGAACTACATTTTTTTTTTTTTATGAAAAATGACAAAATAGTTTATAAAAAAAAAACAAAACAAAAAAACGTGTGAATCTTGTGTTCTCATACCATATTTTTCCACTCACTATATAATGAGAAATATATGAATAAATATTATTTTAGATGAAATCAGAAATGTAAATTTGCCTCATTATTAGTTTCTTTTTTAAATATCAGAACCATTAGATCGACCAGCGCAACAATAAAATGTGATTTTTAAGTGCAGAGCATCTGCAGAGTCTGTCCCAAAAGTCTGCGTTGACAGCCTTGTGTTGCGGTTCTGTGTTACACAAATTTTCACGTAATTTTTTTTCTTAGATGTGGACGCTCGTTGTCGGGGCCGGACTTATGACCCGTACAAAAGGAGGCCCCTAATTTAATCAAAACCTATGAATGAACATTTGCGTTTTCAGTCCAGCGATTGTAATATTGTTAAATAAATATCGCCTCCGGCTCGTCCAAGTTCAAAACTTCATTAAAAGAGATGCCTTGATTTGCTTAGTTGTACGTCGGTCATATTTGGCTTTTGTTAACTGGCTTAAGTTTTGCCAATGGGAGGGTTACGACCTCACATAGGTGCAGTCACATGGGCTTTCGATATTAGCTAATTGTCATCATGTCGGATAAAAGAAAATATGATAGTGGAGCGCAATAAAAAAAAAAGGAGGTAAAATGTAAAAAAAAAAAAAAAAGAACATTTTTTTTTTTTTTTAAACAAAGGAAAAATCCAAAGAGAAATGGCTTGAAAAAGTTTTGCCATGACTCTTTTGGGCGTTTTACTTGCATTGTTCACATACTCGCCTGCGTACCTTTTGTACATTAAAAGCGATATCCACTAGGGGGCGGGTCAGAGCCGAAATATCCCTTTCGTCCTCTAAAATGTTTAGCCATTTAATGCTAACTAGTCTGGGTTCTACGTCGCGTTAATTCTTTTTTGGACGTGCACAATCGACGCGCCGAACCAACGCAGAATACGTGCGGCAGCCATCTTGCCTACGCGTAGCTATAAAGCAAGTATAAACCCGGGCTTAAAATACATATATCAAGAGGGATATGAATGGCGAGTGGGTTAGGGGTACTTAAACTTTTGTATTTAACTGTATATGAATATTCTAATTCTTTTATTTATTATAACTGTATTTTATTATCGAACATGACCGAGTGATCATGGGAGCGTACAGGAGGCCTGGTCCCCGTTGGTGCGCAGCGCGATGTCGTTCTTGGTTTGTCGCACTTTGGTCCCCGTCCCTTCCTCCATCTTGCGGATTTCGGAGAGGCAGAGTTTAGGGTTGTAGTGGAAGAACATGCGGCCCTGCTGGATGGTCAGCTTGTGTTTGGACCAGTCCCAGAGCTGACGCAGGTTCTGGTTATCCAGCGCGTAGAACGAGTAGTTCCTGAGAGAGGCAACACACGCAATACCAAATCAGCGACGCAAAACTGGTACAACTTTTTACTAATACTGTCCATAAGTGTATTAAAGTGTGGTGATGTCATGAGTGCCGTACCCGACTTCCTGCGTCTCTCCGCGGATGAGGTGCAGTTTTCGGAGGAAGGACAGCGAGACGAGAGCGTAGGCCCTGCGGATGGTCAGGTAGCCTGTGATCTCCTCCAGCTGGCCCAGGTTGGCCTCCAGCTCCGCCGCGATGTTAGCTGAGGAATACAGGAACGAGTTTAAACCATTTCATCTCAATTTTTACTCCCAGCTATTAGGGTACATGAATTTTAGTCCTTGAACAGCCCCATAAACAAAAACCGCATGCCTCTACTAAAAATTCTTGGTCACAATTCTGACAAAATTACAGAACTACAAAGAGTCAAACCTTGTGGACTCAAGTTTATGTATTTATAATGAGCCATTTTGTTTATTCCACTGGACATCTGATCTTAACATATTAGTAGACCCTTTAAAGGTTATACTGTACACACTGTAGGGCTTCCCTTCTCTCCCTCACTCACTCTTTTCTTTCCATCTGCTTATAGTTCACATTATTTCTTTCTTTCCTGCATTTCTCACGTTTTTTGCTCTCCCTCATTCTCTCTTCTTTCTCTCTCCTTCTGTTTTTCTTGCATTCTCCCACCCTTTCTTTCTTTCATTAATTTACTTTCATTCTTTCTTTCTTTTTTTCCTCCCTGCCTTTTCCAACTTCCTTCCCTCCTTCCTTAATCCCTCCATCTCTATCGGCTCTGTGCACGGTGTATTTCCTTCAGGAAATGTGAATCTAGTTTTATCTGTAGTTTGCTTTTTAGCACCAGATACAAAAACAAACTCTTTTAGAGCTCTGCAAATCCAAATGAAAATGTCAGGTACAGCTGTAAATGTAGGATTTAATGGCTTAATGAATGGAACTGTAGACTTGAAACATGACAATGCGATTAAGATTAGGACAATTGCGACGTAACGCAGCACTTACACATCATTCTAGATAAATAATCCCAACGAGAACCTCCAGAAATGAATCGGAAGTTCTTATGTATTAAAATAAATCCCGATAAACAAGCCAGATTCTACCACTTGTGCCGTTGTGTTTTAGTTCTGCTCGAGTTGCTCAACAGGCTGGGAGTCTTGGACAGAGAGCTGTCAATCAAGTGTGCTCATTAGAATATTAGGCCACGCCCACACAGATGGTTCTCAGATCAGCGAGTACAGCTGGTGTTTGAGCAGCGTTTTATCACATCTCTGTCTTGTTCTTTTCATACAAACATGTTTAATGTTCCGGAGACTCTGATGTTTGCTTGAGTTACTCACTGCCGCCGCGGATCTTGATGACGAGGCTGCCGTTGAGGACGGTGCAGCCCCGCAGAGCCTGAGCCGCCGTCACCGAGTCGATCGTTTGCACTCCAGTACACAGTTTAGGACAGAGACCAGCACACAAAGTACAGTTCAGCCTGGAACACACACACACACACACACACACACACACACACACACACACACACACACACACACACTTAATAACATTGCTGACCATAAGATAACTATGTTATTTTAATTAATAAATGACTACTTGAAAAACATGTACAATCACATTTAAATGTTTTCTTTCTAACCTTGATGAAGTGGAAAATGATTTGTATAAGTCACATTAATAAATCACAATAACTGCCTCGAAAACAGCAATTCAGCGCCCCCTACTGGCGTGGTCTAGTTCATTGGCTGAAATCACCCCCATGGTGACCTGTCGCTTACACCAAGGTCACATGGTATCACATGGCCGTCATACATATGTCCCAAAAATTACTTTTTTCAATCATTAAAAAATTAGGTAACTGTTTGCTTAGGCTAGATAGCTTGCTATTTAAAAAGCTAGCTAGCGTTAGAACATAGGGGTCATTGGAGTGCATTAGCTAAACGTACACCGGCGTTCAAAAGTGTGGACTCAGTGTTTATCAGTGATTTAAAGTGCATTTAGTTTCAGATCATCTATAAAATGATTGTAATATGATTCTTTAGCTTTCAGATCATTTGTATTCAG
>JAOUQW010000047.1:4788884-4799022 GCA_028565825.1 Olivaichthys viedmensis | reverse complement strand
ATTGATTCTTCGCATATCCCAGCATGTTGGTAAGCTGGGGTCAGAGCGCAGGGTCAGCCATGATACAGCGCCCCTGGTGCAGGGAGGGTTAAGGACCTTGCTCAAGGGCCCAACAGTGGCAGCTTGGTGGAGCTGAGGTTTGAATCCACAACCTTCTGATCAGTAGCCCAGTGCCCTAACCACTGAGCTACCACTGCCCCCAGAAGTGTTTGAAGTGCATTTCACACAGCCGCTATTTTCAACCTCTACAGAAAAGGACCCTTTAAAGTTCTCATTGTGGAAGGAGTAGGGCATGGTGACAATCACTTCAGAATGGACTGCAGCCTATATCCTGGGCATAAAATGGACCAGAAATTACAGTCGGAGCACTTTCAGCCCAAAACTGAAAAAGCTGAATGACCATTAGATCTGCTTGGTTGAATTTGGACCATTTTTGTGGCTGCTTACAGTTGGGCCCACTTTCAGGCCACACTACACTTGCTGTTTCCATAATTGACCATTACGTGTCTAAACTTAACCATATTTGACCGTGATAGGTCTGCTATCTGGGTACTATATTTCCAGTGTCAGCCAGAGGAGAATTGGTTACCCACATTGTTTCATGGTTTTTCCTTCTTAGCTCAATCTTAGGAAGTTTTTCCTTGCCACTGTCACCCTTGGCTTGCTTAAGGCACTGATAATATCTCCAAAGCTGCTTTGAGACAATCTGTATTTGTAAAAAGAGCGGTATAAAAATATAATTCTGTTCTACCTGTTCAGGATGTCACAATGTCAGTAGATGGTGAACACAATTACAGAGAGCCTTGACAGGAGGGAGGTTTAATATACAACAGCAAAAAAAAAAAAGACAAAGACTCAACAAGGGTAGAATTAAACATAGAACCAAATTAAATGAGGAGAATGATATCAAAAAGCAGCAAAGCACAGAAAACCAAGGTGAACTGCAGGCAAAGACTAATGTAACAAAATCCCAAGAAAGTTGAAAACCAGTTCTTAAATAAATGGCTGTAAATTGGCAGCATGTGCGGTTTACAAGGGTTTCCTTCTAGGGTTGGGCAATGGGCACCATCTTTAAATTTGGGAGCCTCCCGCAGCTCCATCATGCCACGTTGTCTTCTGTCTAACATCTCCAGTAACAGGATTAACTGTCATGAATCGTTAGGTAAACACAAGCAGAAGAGTTGCATTATTGAACAGCACGATCGATCCATTAGGAGCACAATTCCTTTCCAGTAAACACAGAATATGAATTGACAACTTTGAGACTACTTCATCACTTTTATTAGCTAAAGCCCAATATAAACCACAGGATTCTGCAGTGTCTGGAATGATTTGGCCTATAATTCCACAGAAGCACAATACATAGTGTTTAACTGGTTACATCTATTAAGAACTGAATCTCACTAAGCAGCTCATTTAGACTTAAAGTGTTTTGGCTATTAGCACAGAAAAATGCTACTCAGGGAAGACAAATGCTAATATGTGAACATAAATGTAAAAAGAGTGGAACATTGTCTAATTCATTCCTAATTTGTGGTAGACTGTCGTGAGATTTGGTTTTTCTCTTCCAGCACAGCATAGTTATGTGCGCATGGGAATGTTCTTAAATGAGAGCTAATACAGCTAATTCGTGTTCTTGAAACTTTACAAAGCATTAAACAAATGCAGTTTCACTGAACATGCTCGAAATGTTCTCAATGCTTTATATTCTGCAGCGTCTCACTGGGAACACCAGAGAGGACGAGAAAATTAGTTAAATCAAAATGGAGAACTAAAATACCTCCTAGGAGCAGAATCGTCCACCTGATCTGAGGAGGAAAATGTCTCTGCATTGAAATTCAAGGCGAGCTCCTGAAAAAGCAGCGATTTAGAGACACAGGACGAGCCCAAATGGAAGGAGACACACGAGACAGTGATGGAATAAAAAGAAAATCTTAGGTCCTGCTGCCTCCAAGACCATAACCTCTATACTCCCTATATTTCATCAAAATGTATTACTCCCTCACTACTCATGCACTCTATGGACCCAATTGGTCCAGTCCATTGCTCGATGGACATTCTCCATGATGTGAAGTCTGACCTAACTTATACCATTTTAGCAAGGTCTTAATGAATTCTGAGAAAAAACTTTGTACGCAGAGCAAATTATTGGTGCCAAATATCAAACACACTTATTATAAAGGGCAACATCCATTTTTTCATACACAACCGACTTTTGCTACTTTTGGCAGCAAGAACAACTATTCCTTTGATATTTCCTTTGTGGTTTTGGGCAATCAATTTCCCTTTACACTATTTATGAAGTCATACTTCTAACCATCTATATATCCAGCTAGCATGCTAATTAAGTAGCCTGCTAACTAGGTAGCAGAATAACGTAACTGAGTTACATATGATGTCATGTAAAGATGACGATTTAAATGCAATTCGAACAATTTAAATGTTATATATAATGTATTTAAATTGTTTAAATATATATATATACTTAAATGGTACATTTATAACTATACAGGCAATTCATTTATAATGCTCCATAACTTCTGAAATTAAGTGTTTGTTCTTGACCAAGCCTTCAGATTCAGAGATTCCACACACAGTTTCGGAGTGTTTAATACACCCCTTGTGGTTAACCGTACAGTATGACAGGTTTGACAGTTTTCACAGATTAATGGTTTTCTATGGAACCCCCCAAAGGGTAAAATAGGTAAATAAATAGATAAATAAAGTTTATAACATACCTCCAAACCAAAAGAGATGGGATAAGAAGGTTAAACAAACTCATACAGTTGGTGTTATAAGTGAAGTAATTGTAACATGTACCACATAAAGAACAAGCGCTTTTCCATTTTAGGATGTTGGTGTAGATAAGAGTGATGGTCAAATATGTAAGGAATAAAACACGACGGGGTGTGGAGTTGTTGGAAAATAATCAACGACGGGGTGATGTGGCCATTTCGGGTTTATAGGTCTATCCTCATTCAGGTAGGCAGGAGCCTGGTTTTGTGTGACTGCAAATACATGAGAGTATCATCAATATGGCTGCCAAGTGGACAGACATTGTTATAAGGACTTTGCCTAAGCACAATCTACAGTATAACAAATGTCTATCGAAAAAACAGATATTTTTCCTCCATTTCATTTTATTTATGCCGAGTTTCTTCTTTCCTTCAATTGGCTGTATTTTCGACTTCTTGGAAGGACATCTTGTCCTCACAAGTATAAATAGGCAAGTAGTCACACAAGAAAGTGACATTGTAGACATTCACACACACCCTAGTTCATATCAGTCATGCAAAGTTTCTGAAGTGCTTTGGTGCCAACATTTTTACCCACGCTTAGACAGAATCTTCATGATGCATATTTCATCAAAGCATTTGCATTTGCTTTGATTTCAGGATGACTGGGAGAGTGTTTGCTTCTTCAGGCTTTAAAGCATTTTTATTTCTCAGATTTTCTCATTGCCTATATCCCACCCTCTAATTAGGTCTGACCTACCAACTTTATCTCACAATTGCTAATTTGTAGGAATGTCATACATGGTTATCTCACGCAAAAGTTATGAAGGGTGAAGGTCACGGTGAGGGGTGGGATTAGTGTTTGTAGCTTTTCTTATTTGACTTTATTTGTAAGAAATTCCAACAAAAGAGCTCTTGCTTAAAATGCTTATGTATTTTGAATTCAAGTTATCAGGTTGTCCTGCAAGTATTGGAACTGCCACTCAAGCAAACTTCATATGATGGCTTAATCTGTGTGGAGTAAAGCGCTAACTGCCAAACATTGTGTCACGGTCAACCCCGACACCATGGACAATAACACCACCAGAGGTCTCGATCCCCTGAGTTCTAAACACTTCCGGGTCACCGGTTCACACACCTGTTTTCAGTTACCATATCATACACATAGCATAAATACACACACTCACCTGGACTCTTTGCAAAGTTTTGCCACTACCTCTATGGTTGACATCACTGAGCGTTTTCCGGTCTGGTTATATGGTTTCGATCTGTTTCTGTTCGTGGATTATCGTTTGTTGTTTAGCTCTCTGGATACTTCCGCTTTGGTTTCTGATTCTCCGGTATTGGGATTATACGCCTGGTTTACGACTACGAACTTGCATTTCCCTGTGTTTTCAATAAACGGCTACTGCACTTGGATCCTACCTGTGGTTTCCTGGTTTTCCCTGACACACTGACTACCAAACATCACTCACATGGAGAATGATACTAAGCCATCCTCCCACTCAGTGGAAACATGACCAGTTCTGCTCTTGTGTACTTCTGGCCATGGACATTTGTGGCATTGATGGGAAACTTGAAGACAGAGTGCAAACTTCTTATCCAATTAAGCCACTCGAGTGCAATTCTATCTTGACACATCTTCACCTAATGGTAAAATGATACAATATCACAATATACAAGATCACAAAAAAAAACTGACCAGGGTCAGAAGGTGATAACACCCGTGACTTGATTATCTGTTAGTTTCTAGAAGTCCCACAGGACATCATAGCTCTATTGTTCTCCACCACTCTGTGTGACCAGTTTATTGTAGCAGCTGGATATCTGATGACAGGCAGGCCATATGTGGGGACCACCTTTAATCCGGTTCTCCCCCTTCAGCGGCTCTTCACGACCTGTCGTACTCTGTGGAGCTGCTTATATATGATCTGTAGAAGGCTGACCTTGTACAAGATGAAGCTCAAAGCTGAGAGATTTTTGGATGTGTTGCATTACACTTCCAGTCAGCACTAAAGCAATCATTTTTATCAGATATTTTGCTCGGCCAGTGACTTCTTCTGTTTGTGAAAAAAAGTAACAGTTGTGTAACTGCTATGAAATACAGCGCCCTCCAGAATTATTGGCACCCTTAATGAAAATAACCAAGAATGAACATTTAAAAATAATCACATGCAATGAGTGATATTACGAGCTTAAACGTATGGGGATGTTGTATAGTGTTTATTTAAGCACAAAATGGTTTCTTTAGTAGCGCAATTTTTTTCTGCAAAACACTTTATCCATAAGTATTGGCACCCTTACTTTTAATATTTGGAAAATCCTTCTCTGGAGACTGAGATGGCTGTCGCGAAACATTTGGTTTTATGTATCTTAAACCATTTGTGTGTTGATTTCGATGTTTATTTGGGGTCATTTTTTTTTTAGACGATTGAACCTTTTTTTCTATCATGGCCATGGTTGTGTTTAACTGATTTTTTTTCTCTTTTTTTTAATATATCTGTTACCTGACTTGTTCAGGTCAACAACCATCTTTCTATTTCTTTGTTGAAAGCTCCACATGGAGATGCATAACAAAGGGGTTTTACATGTGCAACTTCATATTTATACCCCAGGAAAACAGGAAATGGAGACTGAAAGCTATTTAGTAATATAATGTTTTCGAGGATGCCAATTTGTTCGCATTTATTTAAGTCTTCCTTAGGGGTGTCAATAATTGTGGCGCATACGTTTTTGAGAGAAAATACCATTATTTAAAATAAATAAAAATTCTATCAGAATGATTTTTGTTAGAGCAATGGTAAATAGTTTATCCTATTGTTTAAGTGTAAAATTGGAATCCTTGTGTGCCATTTTTATGATACAATCATTTTTGCTCATTTTTACAAAAGGTGCCAATAATTCTGGAGGACAGTGTACCTAAAACCTCACACCATGCCAAATGGAAAATTAGCATCATGCTAAGTGAAATGTCTGAAAACTAGCATTGTGTTAAATAAATTGTCTGTCCCTATTGCCATGCCAAATAATGCCTGAAGAGCACACCTAAGTACTTTGATGAAGACTGTACTTGGCAAATATTATTACATTTATCTTGAGTAACAACACAAAGAAACATGTAAAAGGGAACCTTCATGTACCAAAGAGCACCATATTTATTTGAAGACTGTTCCTTGTTTGCCATCGATCATACGGCAGAGATGTTTATTACCAATTTACTACATATATTCCAATAAGTTAACATGAATCCGAACAAATGATTCGCTCCAAGTACGGACAGCGGGTATGTACCTTGGAGAAAACTGTTGCTTCTCTACAGTGCGTTTACTGTTCCGCAATTATAATATTCAAATTACCTGTCATGGTTGAAGCAACAGGCAATGAGACCAAATTACAATTATTCAAATTGCCTGAAGTTTCACTGTCACTAACAAACATCCACTATGGCAAAAATGATGCATCTGTCACTCACAAGTGATCTGCAGTTTCCCATATCTCACCTGGAAGCTTCAGATATTTTAATGAAGATTCTGCAATCGCATCACCATTTCTGCTTCTGTCCACCTGATTTTTATTAAAAAATTTAAGTAATAAGTGTTGGCATATAAATAAAGAGACCTATGATGAAGGATGATTGAAAACGACATTGACTCACTTCCTTCACAAATTCATAAATATTTGCACAACTCCGAGTCGAAGGCTAAGGTTATGGTTAGAGGCGTGGTTATGGCATCGATAAGGGGTGTCCTTATTAACGAGTGGATAAAGATAACTCTGCTTGTCCATTCATGCCCCCCAAAAAAGGGAAGAGAGGATGATAGGGTGTAGCTCCCACAGGGATGAGGACTCGACCTGACTCGAGAGGGCGATTTCGGCAGGTCGAGAAGAGGGATGCAGTTCTGGTGCTGAAGAAGAGGCAAAAGCCAATTTTAATGAAGGATCCATGTGTTGGGTGACTTTGTTTATGTAGAGTAAGGGATTGATGAAGTGATGCTGAAAGGGAAGTGGACATGGCCATGGTGGGACATTTTGTAGAAAGCTCTTCATCTGATGCGTCAATATCAATTTCGACAAGAAACAAAATGGAAAGACAGGAGTTTATACCAAAGTTAGCTAGAAGTTACAATACAAAGTAAGCTAATACAGAGGTGAAGCTTCAGGCATGAAACCTTTTCATAACCCCAATTTATGCAAGTCTATCTCCTTTGTCTTCCTTGCTCCATTAGTTCTCAGCCCCTGGTTGGGTTGGGTTTTGACCCTTGCCTGTGTGCTTGGTTATTGCATTACGGATTATCCCGCTCTGTTTGTGCCAACCTTAGCCTGGTGTACTCAACACGAATATTGAAATAGCCCCAGTAAACCTGCTTCGAGTTCACACTTGCAACCAGCACCTCATATCCACGCTCGCACTTTACATAAGTATTGGCTTGTTTCAATATTTATTTTTCTTTTAATGCATTTGCAACGGACTAGCTTGGGTGATAAGATTACATTCTTTTTATTTAAAGCAAAAAAAGTAGCATATTCCAGTCACCACTGGCAAAGTGAAAGGCTAAAAAAAGCTGTTCTGATCTGAGAGTGAATTGTGGGTCCTTCCTGTACTTACACCTTCATCTGTCATTTCAGATCCATGAGGGCATAGATCTTCTACGTTCAGAACCTTCTGGACTCTTAAACGGTTTTAGCCCCAAACACAAGAGCGAACACCATCCCAGCACTGACAGTAAGAGTCACAGAGGGTTCAGACGCCAATGGAAAAGGTGAATGAGCATTACAGTAATCACAGCTAATGCTAGTAATTCCTAATGCTAGGTATTGGAAATATTCCCGAATCAAGTTCCTCCACTATCTTATTAGGACTTCGCCAGGAATCTGAACAGTCCACTCTTCCGGTTAAACCTCACCGTTGGACTCGTGCTGATATTCATATAAAAGTAATATGAGTGCATTAGCACACAAACACTTTCATCAAACACATATAACCTTACTGCTTTTAAAGCAAGTGACTGTGACGCACTGCATCTAAGTCACTTGGACTTTGCACCTGATCTCACTGAGGCTCTGTGGTATAAAAAGCTCCGACATTCGCTGACAGTCAGAGAGAGTAAGATCTAAACCCATGTTCAGATAAGAGACTGAAAAAATTTAGTTTTAGACATGACTCTAGCTGTCTATTCTCCTTGACCATATGACATGCAAGTAAATTGTGAAAAGGTGAACACAATTACAGATGTAAGGAAAATGTAATAACACAGCAATGCATGCTTGTAATGCTACATATGTTCTTCTTTTAGCCATAGGCCTTTGCATCTGCTCTCCATGAAGCTTTCTCTCAGGTATGACTAAGCTCTGAAAGAAATACAGGAAGACATCCAGGGAAAAAGAAAGGAGAAAGAGGGAGACGGATCCGAACCTGTCTGTATCTGAGACTACAAGAAACTAATTATTTTTTGATTCCATGACCTTCCTAAGAAACTAAAGGAGAGCAAGTCATTGCATATAACATGGAAATTATTGCATTATCAAATTTGCATTTGGTTATTACTATAGGCAAGTTTATAGGAACTTTAACCCAGGAAACATAGCCCAGGAACGTTAACTTAAGAACTTTAGCCCAGGACATTTAGGCTAAGTATTTTAGCCCAGTAACTTTAGCTCTGGAACCTTAGCCCAAAATGTTTAGCTCAGGCACTTTAGCCTTGGCATGTTAGCCCAAGAACTTTAGCTCTGGAGCTTTGGGCATTATCCCAAGAATTTTAGTCCAGAATTTTTTTTGCAAGAACTTTCCCATGTTGCTGAAGTCACACTCACAATCATAGAAATAATATCACAGTTTGACCACCACCATTTTCTTTAAATTGTTTTATCTTGATTTTCTCTAATCTGTTTGACGACCCTGCTTTCAGAAGCTGTTTTACCTTCAAATTGCTTCACCTTCCAAAATGTTTGTTTCAGTTATACTCCAAAATTGTTAGACGATAGTCTTAAAGCAAAAGGTTAAACGTATTCCTCAGAGTAATGTGTAAGCACCAGGGCTTAAAGTTTTGACCCTGGTTGTTGGAGCTGGAACCGGAAGCCAAGTTCAAGCACCAGCTATTACCCACAGTGTAAAGGGGGGGGGGGGGGTGATCACCCACTATAATTAGTTTAGCCTTCAAGTGACCTGTACATGTAGAAGTATGATGAATATGTTCATGACTGTGAAATAGAAACAGTATTTATTTATTTTTATTACTAATGGATTACATTTTGCCTGGGTAATTACTCCACTGTGAGCCAGTTAGATTAACGAGTCAACGCAAAGCCATAACATTTTATCATTAATTAATACACGCTACCATAATTAAGATTAAATACATTGTTAGGGGAAAAAAACCCTAAAGCAAAAGCTAGTCAAACATTTAATACGATCCCCAGATGACGCTTTGACAGCATGCGTTTGAACAAATAAGGTGTGACAAATGGGGGTGTATTAAGAATTTATTATGGAAGTGTGTGCGTCAATCAGTTTAAGTACAGTTGCAACAATGATTTTAGTAGATATTTAATACAGACGGCTCAAACGTTTCGCTGTACTTGCACTGATGCTATCAGTCTGTTAGCTCTGATAGTCTGATGACTAAAAAGGTCAAATATTCATGTCAGAGAAAAAGGTCTTTCAGAAATCCAAAAACCCCAAATGATCTTCGTCACTCTCACACAACACGAACGCTTCCTCCAGCATTTCAAATCTTTTATAAACGGCTTTGTCTTACAGCCAGAGTCCGACTGCAGAAGCTTTGTGTCCTGCTTTTGAAGCCTCATTAAAACCAAATGGATGATGGGTAAATGGACATTACCCCTCTATGTGCAGGACTGGACATGTAACTTGACAGTTTCCTCTATGCACATTGTCATTCCGAGGGCGTCAAAAGAAACGTGTGCTGACCGGAATGTAGAACTGCTGCCACACTAAATGAGATGCAAATAGAGTCCAAATGCATCTGGGTGCCAGAGTGTTTGTGTTTAAGTATTCCATTACGGCTTGATATGTGTGCACTGAGACAGCCGATTGTAGTTAATGATCTGAGACTAAATGCTAATGAGGATCATGTATTAATCTCTGTGGTATTGGATCACAGTGGACTTTCTGGAACTGTTTAGAATTGGGTTTTCGACTTATTTTAACAAGTTAAAACTTTAAGTTAGACTGTTAGACTTAATAACCATACAGTAACCAGGTAAAAGTTTGGACACACCTGCTCATAGAACAATTTTCTTCATTTTCTACAATTTTAAAATAATAATGAAGACATTAACACTATGAAATAACACATATGGAATTAAGCAGTGACCAAGAAAAGTGTTCAACAAATCCAAAACTAGTTTCTATGTGAAATAGTTAACAGTGTTCCTGATGAAGC
>JAOUQW010000047.1:4770120-4783933 GCA_028565825.1 Olivaichthys viedmensis | reverse complement strand
TCACCACCTCTGACGACCAATCACAATCCACAATTCAACAGCGCTGTGGTGTAATGTGTTATAAACACTACTTACAATGCATTCTGTTAACAATTCATAATGCGTAAAAAAAAAAGATGATATAAAGTATAGTGCATTTTCATAAATAATTATAACAATGTATATAGTGACTTATGATGTATATAGTATGTATGAGGTATAGATGCATTATGACATTATAGCATTCATTATAGATCTCATGTAGAAAGTGGAGGTGTGTGAATGGCTCTCTATAGCATTTATGTCTGTGGAACGGTTCTTGGATGTCACAAATATTTTATTATGCATCAGAACTAAGGAATTTTTACTCAGTGTTTGAAAAGTTTACATGCCAATTTTTGTATTACAGTTTTGTTTTTGTCTCTCTCTCTGTCTCATGCATGGAGAACTGTCGAGCTGTGAGTGCTGAGCAAACAGACAGATAGTCAGCTGGGATTGATATACTAGAGTGTGTTTGGCTCACAACATAGCTCCTTCTGCCAGGAGGTCAGGAACAGGACACTCTCTCAGCTTTGCAGGGACATCATCCTGCCTGTCAAACAAAGACAGCAGGGGGAGAGACAGAACACGAGGGCAGACAAGAGGGGAGCGAGAGAATATAGAAGAAAACCAGTGGAATGAAAGCAGAAGAAAGGACTTAAGAATTCCAGACAGATGCTGTTTGGAGGAGAGCTGATATTTAACCTCCAGAGTGGAGGAGTAGAGATGATGCCATTATAAAGAAAATAAGAAGCCATAAACAAGATCTGAATCCAAGTGGCCTTTTTTCTCCAGTGATGTGGGTATTTGGTCGTATAATGTAATTTTGTAAGACCCAGGACCTGATTCATTTATCAGGACGCAATTAGGCTGCATTCTTCCCAAAAAAAACAGAAAAACCTGTATGAGCCCAAACCCGCAGTTTATGTGCTGTGTACATGGCAACAAGTGCGTTTTCTCACCCTCATACATATGCATTGGATGGAGGATCATGCAAAAAAAGTGGAAAGCCAGTACAAAAAAGGGTAAAGATATTGGAAGTGTGGCCGATTACATATCCCGTTTGATTCTTTTCTAAATTTGGGCAACTAACGGTGGCCAGGTTTGCGTGTACTTTTCTCCGCCTGTGAAAACCAGGTGTAAATTAGCACCATGTGTGTTGCTTGGAGCAGGATAGCCAGGTGTGCGGGTAATTTTTCACGGAATTGGGCTACTTCTGAAATATTTAGTCCGCGGATTGGGGTTTGGCCAAATCCAAACTGATCCCGTTCTTAATATGAGCTCTGTATGCTACTGTATGAACATACAGTAGATATATTAGTGTTTATGACGATATCTGCAATGATACGAGACCATTTTTAAGACCATGGTGAAAGAACTATTCTGTCTGTTCTTTAGGCTGCTTCTGTCATGCAGATCTGGCAACCCGGGTCAAAACACATACACTAATTTTCTCACATTCAATACATTCTGGGACATTTTCCATCCCTGTCGACTTACTTAATCGCTTAATCGTGTTTTGGGTCAAAACGATTTTACAAAATAAGCACCATTTTATTTAATCCAGCTGATCTTCAGGTTATTGTTCATGGAGCTCCAAGTGAATGAGGAATTTTCAGATCCTAAAACAATTTTTAAAAAGCATGGCAATGAGCGTAATGTAATGTACTGTATTAGAACCCAATAATGATTCTTAGGCCTAATTAAACATTATAATGAGCTTTCAGCTCCTGCAAAGTGGTTTGTTCCAGTTTCATTTGTGCAAGGCAAAATCCTTTTAAGCTTCGCTCTTGCCAAATAAGCCGGATCTTAAATTAAAGTAAAACCTATGTACTATAAAAACTATATGACTTAATATACTACTCGTTTTTCGAGATGATGCAGCCGCATGGATCAGAAACTCTATTCGTCTATTCAGCACGGCATGCATTTAGCTGAAAGTTATTCATAATTATGTCCTGTCGTGTTTCTGTCCCAGTCTCTTTACAGAGTCATAATTGACCAAGTGCTGCTTTAGAGGGTATAAATATTACCTTCCTCTCAAGCTGACACGGTCGTGTCCCGATTGGCTTCATAATTATATCTAACTCCCCCTTTCCTGTGCTCTAATCAGGTAAGTTTCATACTTTACTCACTCAGTAGTCCTAGTACTTCATCTGTGGCTTGATAGTGATGGATTGGGCTACAGTACAGCTGCTTAACAGCGCTGGAGGCTTTCAGGGTATGGAGAGTTCTCCACAATGAAACTAATGGTGGACATATATAACGCAATTCTGTCCCGCCTAAGCCAATCTTCGTAGCAAATGAACGATGTGCTAATGAGATCTGCAGGATAATTCAGTTGTCTAGATGAGAAGAGAATGAAGAGAAGAGAACAGCATCGTTAGCCCTGACATGTTGGAATTCTGAGTGAATGATGGAAAGGTCGATTAAATACGTTATTGATTGTAAAGTCAGGCCCAATCTAAATCTCAGGAGGGCAACCAAAGTAGCATTAACACATAGGTTCAGGAACTATTTTGTTTTAAAAATTCGAAACATAAATTAGCAAGGCTAACGTGTTAATGCATATCTAGTATGGCATACAAATGACACTTTTGCCACATTCGCGTCATGTACGAGAATTCGGAAGGACGGGAAAAACATCCTGTTATTCCGACCTGAAAGCATTCATGCATTGCCAGCACATAAGGGCCAGTTATGGCAATGACAGGTGTATTGTAGGCCAAAAGTGGCCTAATTGTAAGTAGTCATATTTAATGAGAATTTGGAATCTGGGCCAAAACTGCCCCAAATGCAACCAGTGCAACCTTTTGTGGCTTTTGAATTATGGGCCAATCACGGTCTCATCACGATCAAGTTGTGGCTGTGTCTGAGTTGTGGAAGTCAAATTTGAATGGTATATAGACCAGATGAAGGGATGAGTTCTTGTCTCTGCAGGAGATACCTGCCTCCCTGCAATACATTCATGAAATGCTGATAATGCTCATGAACTGTGGATCCTCAGTGTGGACTCGGAGGTCAAACCCAGATCAATCTCCGTTTATGTTTTAAGCTCCTCTCACAGGGGGAACTCAAAGACATCAGAAGATAATGCATGTATGCCCGTCTCTCCTTTGCCAAGCTTGAGCAATGAGTTGGTGAAATCAATTGCTCCCTTGTCAGAGTGCTGACATTGCGAATAACAACGTAAATTTGAACAGAGGCTTACAAACAGCTTCATAGGAAAAGTTTTTCAGAGGAATCCCTGGTTTTGATGCAATCGTGCTCAAAGCCTTTTCCACCCCGGCTTTACAAAAGTTCTGTTTGACTCCAGTGTAGGAGGCAGATCCTTCATGAGAGCATGGCCTCCCTTATATTTCTCGCTCTGAGTTGCAGAGCTGAGACTAAACCTTTCATATCAGAAGAAATATTATTTCATGGAATAAGAGTCAACTTTCAACTTTCAAATAACTCCAGATTTAAAAAAAAACGTAGAGCAGAAGAAGAAGCGAAACACATTCAGATCAAAGAAAAATCAGCCCAACAACCCTCCGCCCAAACTCAATCACCCTACAACCTGCAGGTCGCCTTCGTAGGATTGGAAGTCGACCGCAGATGATCCACCAACGGGGTTGTGAAATTCAAAGACCGGATGAAAGTATTGCAAGGCTTCCAATCATATTCTATGCAAAAGCCCAGATGGTTTGATGTAGCATCTACAGCGATGAGGTGACAAAGAATGTTAGAGAACTCCCAAGAGCCTCCAAAAAAAACATGCAGTCTCTCTCTTACCAAGTCTCGTTACATTTTACTGACCCATTTCCCTGACTGTGGTTGGGGATAGGGGGAACTCTCCTTTCTCTTAATGTTCCAGAGCCACTTTGGGTAACATGAATCTAAATTTCAAAGCACAATAAGCCTTTTTAACACTCACAAAAGCACCACAAATGGATAACTAAAGAATAGAAGAGCTGGTGTGGGGTGGCTTATTGTTATCACGCATTATTTAACCAACCAGCACAAGCTGGTTTACCAGCCTGATTAGCTCGGCCTGTGTTTTGGGACCTGGTAGCTGGTCAAACCAATCTGTATTTTTTTTTTCCACCAGGAGAACGACCCGAGACAACCTTCTGAAAGCCTGGAACGTTCATAGTGGTGCTTCTACTGACATAAAGATGGTGCAGTTTTCGTTGTGGCCTCATTTGAGGAATATTTTACAAAATTTTCTTATTTCTAATTTCTAACATCTAATGGCAAAAATGTATTGAAAAGCAAGTTCTGAATACATTGTTCCCATAACTGTTTACAGTTTTACATCATCAGTAGGCAATGTCTTTTTTCAAAGTCTTCATTATGTCACATGCTCACCGCCTCACATGGCGATGCACGTGGCCGCACGTGCGAGCCCCACGCGCCCTGTGTTTGTCTATTTCCTGTCTCGTCTGTCTAAATGATCCCACCTAGTTTCTCTCATTAGTATGCGTATAAATACCCGCTTGTTCCCGTCCCGTGTTGTCTTTGATTACATGTCTGCATGTATGTGACGTTGTCGTCTGCAGCGTATGTTAATCCGTGTGAGTGACCATTACCTGTTTATGTACTGTTTTTATATCTGTTTCATCTGTTGTAAGTTTGCTTTGTTTGATTAAAAGGCTTTGCGTTTGTATCCGCCTCCTAAACCATGACACACTATGTTTGGATTAATTATGAAAATGAAACGATGTAGCGTTTATCTCCAATAAAATAGATAAACTTTTTACAATCAACTTCATTTAAAAAGTAACAAAGCTTCCACCCCGCTATGGAAAATGGAATAGACGCTGCTGTATGCTACTGGCCAATCACTGTGGAGGTGGATAAAGGCACTCCCGTGCCTTGCATTCAATCACGAAAAGAACAAGTAAAGCAAAATGCAAATTTTAGGGCAACACAAGTATAAATACAACCAAAAGTTCGGACTATAAAGGTGTAGAATAGAGTTATTCGAAACGGTATGTGTTTGATAATAAGAGGTGTGTATACATGTGGCACTGCTTTTTTGCCTCAAAATATTATTTACATTATTTCAAATATTTAAAAAATATTATTTTTAAAATGCTGTAGTATTAAATTTTTGATCTGGTAAAATGAAATGCCAGAAGGCTGCAATGTTTAGAGCTGGTTTAAAGCAACTTCACAACACCTGAATATAAGCTACAATGAGATTTAAGGTGATGATATCCTGAAGCAAACAGGTTCAGATCATGAATGAGTAATCACAGAAGAATATGACCTGGACACACCATGATATTTACTTTGTTTGCATACAGCATGCAGGAAAGTCAATGCAACAGCAATATGCAACATCCATACCAAAGAGGGAGCAAATATTCTACTTTTCCACATGCTGGGAAAGCACAGCAAAGCATGAAACGAATGCCTTCACAGTGACTTGAATATTCAGAATCAGTGCTGCATGACTTTCCCACTCTGCTTAAGGTAGGTTAATCCTGCTTTACTGCACACATGTGCTGTACTGATAACGGTATCGCGATACAGAAGCATTATCATGAAACAAGATCCAGGTCTGATATGATGAGCACTTTAGAATAGCTCGTAATGTTGGTGTTACTGTGTAGCCCAAATAAAACCCTTTACAACACTGTACATCCACATGTTTACATTTGAAATTATGTTGTTTATTGGTGGAGAGATTCAGTTATAGCCCCAGTCAAGCACTCTAATAAAGGTTCCACAAGAGAGACGTAAAGACAGAAAGGATGGCTGAAATAAAATCTTTCCAGATGTGGTCCAGCAATAAATCTGGCACCTAGACAGAACTAATATCAAATAGCCAGACAACACCACAGTGATGTGAGGAGTGGCATTATTGAGGTCAAACCAAAGATAGAAACAGTGACACACAGGATCATGTTCATTCCAACCACTGCCACAATGAAATACTGATATTCCCCTGAGATGGTTGTGAATGATGCTGCCTTTCAAGATACCAGGAGGATGCTATGTCCTGAGAGCTGGATGTCTGTGATTTGATCCACCTTTGTGGTTACTTCAACATCCACTTTCTATTCTCTTATGACTATTTCCCCCATTTTGATTAGTTCTCTCATAATTTTTTTTATAATGAATAGTTAGATTCAGGGAAGGCTTAAAGAGGATCTAAGTCAGTTTGTGTAGTTTGCCATGAGGCAGACTTAGGGTATGTTAAGTTTTGTTGGTCTTATTTCTAGCATCTATGACGACATCTTGTCTGCAACACAATATTATCAAATATATAGAAAATGATTTACGTATAGCCTAATTGTGTAATTCTTCAGACATTGACTGATTAATTATGTGAGCTTCTTCACTTCTTACAGATACCTTAATAAGCATTTCAAAAGCCCCCAGGCATATTAATTTTCGGACAAAAAGATATTTCGTACAGGTTGTGTTTACAGATGGTCTCAATAGACATTCAGAAATTTCACCAACCACAACAGACCTCATCAACCACCATAGATTTCACCAACCAACAAGAATCTCACCAACCACTCTGGAATTTACCAACCAGTTAAAGATCTTACCAACCAGCAAGAATCTAACCAACAATCAAAGATCTTATCAACCAGTATACAGTTGTTAACTAGTAGGAATCTCACCAACCAGCAAGAATTCCACCAACCTGAAGGGAATATCACTAACCAGCAGGAATCCCACCAACTAGCAAGAATCTAACCAATTGCCAGTGATCTTACCAACCACCAAGAGATCTCAGCACCAACATTTCACTGAAAGAGGGTTTATTAATTGGCACTTTAATTCTATCCTCTGCAATGTAAATCATTTGAATGGGCAGTGATGTATTAATGTCTAATGTATCAATTGAAACCCTTGTGATGTTCCGATGATGCTCAGCCTCTGTCGTGACCTGGTCCAATACTGCTCTCAGCAGTGCTGTTCTCCCTCTCCAACCAGGTCATGGTCCGTTCTCTTTGGTCAGCCATGTCACTGCAAACACTCAGGTCTAATTCACATTCAGAACAGACCTCTTCTCGAATGCACTCTGTGAGACCTCTTGACTTTGAGGTCAAGAGTCTGTCCATAGATTTTTGACTTGTTGAGGAAAATGTCAGTGAATTGTAAAGCAGCTCCTGAAGCATCGTCTAGATCCTGAGAGCCAAAAGGTTAAAGGTAAAAGGAAGAATCGGGCACTATTAAAGATGAACAGGGGTGGAAAGTTAATCAGAAGCTCAAAGGATGAAAACATAATGACTTCTTGTAAAGGATATTTCAAAAAGAATAATTAAACACTAATAGAAGTGGGTATGAGTATGTCTTTTTGCTGCAGAATTTCAGTGCATAGATAGTGTAACTATGCAAGCCTAATTATCTCATTAAGATTACCATTTATACCATGCCAAGACAAGCCTTTAGCACAGTATTAAAAGAGGGATGAAAGCAGATTGGAGACACCCTGAACAGTAGCTTCATCTGAAAGTGGTTCTCTTTACAGTTCAAGAAAGAACTAACATAAAATGTTCAATAAATAAATAAATGGCTGATCCATCTGAACTATATCTACTAATATTGGGTAACTACAGTATTTGAGGCTTAGTAGCTCCAGTTCCAGCTCCATTTTTATAATTTCTACCAATATAAAGGAAAAAAGGCAGCTATTTTTAGCATTAGATTCTGCAGAAACTCTCGAACTAATAAATCAAGGCTTGTTTAGCGACACCGAGGCTCAGCCTATTACGACTGGGCCAGTTCTTCGAACCTTAAATCAAATACATGTACTGCATCTAAATAGGCCAGGAATCAGGGTTTCATGGAGGCTAAACTATATGCTGCAGAAGTCCATGTTCCTTATTTCGCTGCTGATAGCTCTTTATACTTAGAAAATAAATGTTTAGAAATCTAAAATTTGCTTATTTCGAATGACACTCTAATTTAGAAGACATAAAATAAACTGATATACAATTTATATAAAAACAGAATCAAGGGTGCCTGAGACTTTTGCACAGTACTGCATATAATAATCTATACAGATTGTGATATCATCATTTGTGTAAAAAAATTAAATAAAATGGCCTATGTGCCATTTTGCCTTTGAACCAATAAGATGGGGGGGGATCCCTTCATGCAGTTACCTCCAACAAAATCATTCTGACTAGTAGTAATTCTTTGTATTTGTATTCTCAAAATAAGACAAATATAAGGACATCTTGTGTCCATCAGAATTTTTTTTACTTTTGTAAAATTCTCATATCCTTAATTGTGCTGTGCAATGATTTATGGTAATGGCACAATAAAGCTTTTCCATATATTGTAAAGCACTGTTATCTTCTTCATACAAAGCGATACCGAGACGCTTCTTCATTTCAGAAAAAACACTACAACAAGCAGGAAGTTGAACCACTCTGGATTCTCATTTCTACTTTACTGAAGAACTAACTAATGGGAGATGTGTTGCCTCTTGGGAATTAGCATATAAATAAGTACTGCACTTATCAGGATTACTTAAGAGTCAACCGGCCTTGAACAAAGAAGTTATTCTGCATTAATGTAATGACTTTTACTCTTAACTCTTAACTGTTTTAGCGTTCGGTCTGTTAAAGACATTGTTTATCGGAGAGGAGAATTCTGCCTCTCCCGAGTAGTCTGTCCTCGGTGACAGCTTATCAAGCCTCTCACAGTTAAAGAAGACAGGAAATGAATCAAAAGTGTGAGGCTTAGGCTATGTCTATCAGAATTACCCTGCAGCAGAGACCTTAATTTAAAAAAAAGAAGAAGTC
Organism: Olivaichthys viedmensis; assembly: GCA_028565825.1. Lineage (NCBI taxonomy): Eukaryota > Metazoa > Chordata > Actinopteri > Siluriformes > Diplomystidae > Olivaichthys > Olivaichthys viedmensis. The sequence continues at coordinate 4,775,156 of JAOUQW010000047.1, read as the reverse complement.
TAGCTCGCTCTCTAATTACTGCAGTCGAAATCGTCAATGGCTTACACGAGTAACTTAAAACTCAGCAGACCTGCCAAATCAATAAGAGAAGCAGGATGGATTTATTTAGATTTATTGACAAATCACACCTTCTGTATTGGAAACTCAGAGTCAGATTTGAACTTTTTTTCCTGTTTAAAATGAATAATATATAGTGCGCAAGTTTAGGTTCCTATTTCCTAGAGTGAGACATAACCTTGTCATAAATGTGTTGTGCATGGTGTTATGCTGTCAAAAGCCATCATAACAGTTGATGTGCAGTACTATAACAGTGTAATGTTACCATTACTGGTAATTGTCAATTGATAGGTGTCATAACGTTTGATGTCATGACAGGTCATTTTTTCCTAATTGCTCTCTGGTTACTGTACGGTTTAAGACAGATGTTATTACACATACTTTATGACAACTGTCATAACATCTTATGTCATGTAAAAAAAAAATGACGAACGGTGATTGTGTAATGTGTCTGTCATAGAATGTTAAGACAGTTTCAAGTTTTTGAAGGGGCTTCATACAAACGTATTTAATGTGTGATTTGTCTGTCAAAGTGTTAAGTCAGGATATAAAAGAGTTGCTTATGTAGAGTCACATATTTTCTATTTGGTGTAGAATATTAAGAATATGGTTAGAAATTAACAGTCAATCACTTTATAACAGTTTCTTTATCATTTAAAGGCTGCAAACTGGCTGTTGTAACTAACTAGAAAGCAATTAGCAAAAATATGCTAGCTTTAATTGCAGTTACCCATCATAAAAAAAATTGTGACATTCGGCATGACATGCTTATAACGCATTATTTCAATTGTCGTGGAAGAGCTGTCATGAAAACTGATATGCAATATAAGCTAAGCAGAAAGCAATTAGCGAAAAATTTGCATGTGACATAACCTGTCATGACATCAGACATTAATGACACCCATCATGACAATTAGCGGTAATGGTGACATAACACTGTTATATTACTGCACATCAACTGTTATGACGACTCATGACAGCATATAACACGTTGATGGCATGCTAATGTCTGTGTCATGACACAGGAATTAAGTAAAGTGTTACTGCCTCATCTTTTGAAGGCCATTTCCAAGACGGACTCAGCAGCACTGGAGGTTGTTGTTTTTTGCGTATAATGAGAAGCAAAGATCAAATGGATCAAATGGGACGAACACATTTACCATGCAATCGTTGCACTGATTCAACAATGTGATATTTTGTAATTTGCAATGCAACACCAAGGACGAAATTAAATGTAATATAAACATCACTGCACTCACCATAGAGACATGTTGCTTATATCTGTCAATACCCTGTCATGCAATACCTAACAAAGCCTCAATTATTCTCGAATATGTTCCACAACGTTCCGTAAATGGATTTTAAAATTGGTTCAAAGCTGCTGCTGGTCAAATAGCGAAGACGACGCACTCGCGCCGGACTCACCTGTAATAAAGTGGACCTGCTGGAATACAAATGATATCATCCGTATCTGACGTTATGGAACATGTAAAGCCCTCTACGCCAACAAACAACAATCAAACTCAATATCTGATTCTATTCGATTCTCCAGGGACTTGTTCAAGTCAAGAAGATTTTTATTGTCATTCCTCTATATACCTCGTATACATTGGAACGAAATGTTGTTTCTACAGGACCATGGTGCAACTCACAACAATACAGCGGCACGGTATACAGGACTACATAAAGTGCAAATACACGACAATGAGGACCAGTGCAAATATACACTATACAATAAATACACAGAACAATAAATATACAGGACAATAAATACACAGAACAGTTCATGCTAACTAGACAGGACAACAGAACAATATTGAATGGGGTAGTCTGTAAACTATCTGTAAACAATATTTGACTGGGGAAAGTGTCCCAGTAGGAGCAGGAAGAGTAAAATGTCCATTCGCAGAAATGATAGCATTATCTCAGAGGGCATAATACTGTCCACGAGAATAAGCTCTGATAAAAGTATAAATAAAATAAAATAAAATAAATCTCTCCATGGCCTTTCTCTGGCTTTGTAGAAGTCATAAGGGCAATTATTTCATAACACCATATTTACAGTCAGCTCCAGAATTATTGGCACCCTTGGTAAAGATGGGTAATCTCTGTAACGTGCTGTGCACAGATGAAGAGGCTGGATGCAAGTATGTAAACTCAGTGGGTTTATTTAATGGGTTAATCCAATCATCATAACCATAATCCGAAGCATAAGTCAAGTAACAGGCAGACAGGCGTAGTTTCGTCAAATCCATAATCGTGCACGAGGTCACAGGCAATGGTCAAAACCAGACTATAACCTGAAAACGCTCAGAATTGAAGACACTAACACACAAAAAGACTTTGCAACGAGAGACAGGAACAATAGGGTTTAAATACATGAACTAATCAACGGACTAACATGAAACAGGTGAAACAATCAGGGAACAAACAATGGCAAAACAGGGGGCGTGAACAGAACTAAAACAGAGACATGTGTGAAAACGTAAGCATAAGCACAATGACACATGAATGAAATCAAACACCCGGAAGTGGCTCACGTGCGCTCCGCAATGCGACTTGCGGCCAGAGAGAGAGGGTTCAAACCAGGAGATTATGACAGAACTTCCCCCTTTAAAGTGCGGCTCCTGACGCGCCAAACAGGGAAACAGAAAGGATGCCCTGGGACCGTGAGCAGAATGTTCAAGTCCTTGGTGATGACTGGAGACCAGCCTTTCATGGGAGGTGCCCTAATGTTCTCAGTGGCGCCAGGAAGCGGTGTGATGTCCTCAGAGGTGCCAGGAGGTGGAACGACGCTCTTGACAAAGTTAGGAGGTGAATAGACATCCACAGCGGAGTCAGGGGGCAGAGAAACATCGACAGTGGAGTCTAGAGGTGTAGAAAAGCCTACAGCAACGTCAGGGGGCGGAGAGATGCCCACAGCAGGGTCAGGGGGTGGAGAGACGCCCACGGTGGCATCAGGGGGCGGAGCGACACCCTCAATGGTGTCAAGGGGTGGAGTGATGTCCACAACAGCATCTGGAGGCGGAGCGATGTCCTCAGTGGAATCCAGAGGTAGAGTGACACAGTCCTCTGTGACGCTAGGGAACAGAGCAACAACATATTCCATGATACCAGGAGGCAGAGCCACAACATATTTTACCAAACCTGGCGACTGAGTGACAATGTTCTCAGCGAATCTAGGTAGCGGAGCAACAACATCCTCAGCGAAGCCAGGGAGCAGAGCCAAGACACGGTCCATGAAGCTTGGCGGCAGATAGACGACTTCCTCAGCAAAGCTGGGGAGCGAAGCAACGATGTCCTCAGCAAAGCCAGGGGGCGGAGACAAGACACAGTCTGCAAAGTCTGGCAATGGGGCGACAACATCCTCAGCCAAGGCCAGCAGTAAAGTGACAACATCTTCTGCGAAGCCAGAGAGCGGAGCGATGACATCCTCAGCAAAGCTAGGGAGTGGAGCATCGACGTCGTCTGCAAAGGCAGGCGTCAGAGCAGCGACATCATCCACGAAGGCAGATGGCAGAGTGACGACGTCTTCCACAAAGGCATCTGAAAGGTCTAGGGACACCTCGCACTTGCATTGCAATTGAAGGCACTAACACACGACAAGACTTCGCAAAGAGAGCAAGAAATGGTTTAAATACACAAACTAATCAATGGACTAACATGAAACAGGTGAACCAACCAGGGAACAACCAATGGCGAAACAGGGGGCATGAACAGAACTAAAACAGAGACCCGTGTAAAAACCTAAACACAAGCACATGAATGAAAACAAACACCCGGAAGTGGCTCACGTGAGCTCCGCAACGCGACGTCCAAACGACGTCCAAAAAGATCATGACAATCTCACACTGAAAATATGAGAGAAATCTAAATTTTAATTGAAGTTAATTTATACCAACAAAAAAAAATACCCTCATCCATTTTTTTTAACAAAACCACACATGTCATAATTATTGGCACCCCTAGAAATTCTTATGGAAAAAATTTAACTGAAGGATGTTCCCATTTATATTTAACTTTTTTAATGTCACCTGAGTGTTTAGGAACTCTTAAGCAGTCATTCGTGACCTCCTGTTTTACTGGGATATAAATATGAGGTGACACAGAGGCTCAATTCCCTTAGTCATTCATCAACATTGGGAAAATTAGACAAATGAAATGAGACAAAAGTGTGTTCACCTTCATAAATTCAATTCAATTCAATTTTATTTGTAAAGCACTTTTAACAATAGATATTGTCACAAAGCAGCTTTACAGAAATCTGGATGTAGATCTAGATCGCTAATGAGCAAGCCAGAGCCGACAGTGGCAAGGAAACATTCCCTAAGACAACATGAGGAAGAAACCTTGAGAGGAACCAGACTCAAAAGGGAATCCATCCTCTTCTGGGTGACACCTGATAGTAATATTATAAATTATTAAGGAAAAAGACAAACAGTTCTAATGTGTTTAAAGGATATTTGGTATGAGCATATTGTAAATAAGTCCTGGGATGAGCACAGGATAGTCTTTATGATTACAGCTTCAGTCTGTAGGCGATTCAAGTCTGCAGTATCAAGGTGAGCTCATCCATTTAAGCAGCAAGGTGAGTCCTATGCATAAACTGGGAAGTATGAGACTTTAGATTATCCATATGAATAGAATATCCACAACTACAAGAGGTGAGTCACAGGTTTAGAGAGCTCCAGATGAAGAAGCAGGAGGAACAGGGCAGGAACAGCCTGTCAGGCAGGTCCGGAAGGCAAGACGAGGCACAACAGGAGAAGTGTGTCAGGATCTGGCACAGGCATCACATGGTGTACAGGTACAGCTCAACAGACAGAGAGAACAGATTATTAGGTATGATAAGTGAAAACAGTGGCTGAAAAGGGTGAACAATGTTATTAGAGTGCAAGCGGGGTGTCACGGTTCGTCCCGATCTTGCACGCACTACCTCCCCTCACCACCAGAGGTCACCGTCACCCGAATACTGACAC
>JAOUQW010000047.1:4752422-4764728 GCA_028565825.1 Olivaichthys viedmensis | reverse complement strand
GTGCGGTGTCGGTTGATGGCGACCTCTGGTGGTGAGGTGAGGGAGTGCGTGCAGGGACGGGTGGTGCTGTGACAAGTACACTCTCAGAAAAAAAAAAAAACCTTTAAAGCTGTACTCTAGAAGCAAATTAAAAGGTACAACAGTGGACCTTAAGGTCTAATTATGTACCTTTAATTATGTTTCAAGGTGAAATATGTATTCTAAAAGGTACAAAAGATGTACCCTTGAGGGTACCACCCCAGCAACAAGAAAAGGTACAGTTCAGTACCTTTTTTTCTGACAGTGTAGTAAGTTTGTTCAGAAACTGAGGATTTGTATGTTTTGCTTAGTGATAACTGAATGATATGTAAATAGCGAACTCTAGCTAACTTCCTTAACTTGTACGTTAGGAGTGATTCGGATGATAATGTAGTTCCAATGTACGAATGGTGTTGAGGTACTGAGCCAAATTATGCCTTTTGAGGCGAGTGTGTGATGATTTTAGGCTTGCTAACCTAGCGACTCTAAGCTGTCCTACGTTAGCGTCATAGCTCGAGCGTCTTAGCTGATCGACTACGATTGGGGTAAAGGGGGAAAAATGTGTCTTTTAAAGCCTTTAAAGGAAAGCTATGCAAATAGATGAAGTAGGCCATATAAAATGGCAACCTCAGCCCTGTGACAGACAGATCTTACGGATTTGACGTGCTTGTTTCTCTCTGGTCTTCTCTCTCTTTTTTGCTTTCTGAGTAAAATCTCTGTATTTCCATAATGGCAGGGTTCCTGTTCCACACGAAGATGACAGAACGCTGGATAAATACGGGATGTCACCCACTCTGAAGAACACAGCCGTGACAGTTGGTAGCAGAAGCTGCGCAGTTTTTGAGCAAACAGCCTCCTCGCGCACTCGCATTCAGAGAGGAGACATAATCCTGGATAAACTCTTTAAGCTGTTACGAGGCTGCTAGTGGGGAAAACGTTAGAAAGACGTTCTTGTTTCAAAGAAGAAACAGACACTAGGGGTACCCTTCTCTTGCTAGCATCAATAAAACATGGCTCGCCGGGTGTGGACATTATCAGACATAAAGCTGTTTGCTATAAAGGTAGTGTAGCGACCTGTAGAGTCTATTTGATCTATGAGAATATTAGGCTATATCAGGCATTCCCTGCTTGGATCGAACGTCTTATTCGCGATGGCTTGTATCTAAACAACTTCGAGGTGGCGATCGATCAAAATGGAAAATGCACAAGAAGTCGTCAGGGTGAAGGATGAGAGCTATACTTATTGGTATGAATACCAGCGCTCTCAGAACACCAGACAGTGAAATGTACCTCATATACATTTTAACTGAGGGCTGGCCTGAACAATTTGAATACTCGAGTATTCGTTCGTTAGGTTGGTATTCGTTTCTCTATTTAATATTCGTGAGCTTCGTCTTTTTTAAGCCACAAAGAAAATGTGGCCTGAACGACAATACATTTAATCAGCAAAGGCCTTTAGATAGAACAGTTATTGTTAATGTATGGAAAAATGTTTAAAAAAAATAATAATAATAAAATAAATTCTGAACGAATAAATCACGCTTCTTTAAATGGTTAAATGGTTCCACAGTTAGGAACCATGAAAACGGAGAGCAAAAAGGCCTGCAACTGGGTTCTTCCATTGGGTTCTTAGGGTTTAATTACGCGCTCCGAAGATAAAGTGGCCATATCGTCTAAGGTTTCATCCGCGGGTTTTTGTGCAAGGTCTCGGAGGTCGATGGTAGCGAGCTAGCTGGCTAAGGTTAGCTAGCTACCAAAAACACAAATGTGTAAAATTAGGATTTGCAAAGAAAGAATTGTAGTAAGTCACAGTGGGTGACAGGAGGTGCTTCTTTTTTTCTTTTCTTTTTTAAAGCTGGACGAAAAAAAAAATCCTAGCTAGGAAGGAGAACGAATAAGGAGGATAATGTAGGTAATTAATGAATGTTGAACACTCTTTGAATCTAAGCTATATAGCTAGTGAGCGTGGTGGATTGTATGTCGGTACAACGTCTTAATTGTCGCTAAGTAGTCATGGGTATGGTTAACCGAGCTAATTAGCATAAGTAGATGACGTTGTAGGAGAATAGGCCTTTCATTAGCGAACACGTTATACCAACATACAGTACAATCCACCAAGCTCATAGAAACTCATAAACATCTTGCTTCGGTTTATTTTTATGTTTTTTTAAATAAACTAAAAACTACTGTATTGGGCTTTCATTGGCCTTCACGGAGGGTTAAAGTTTTACACCAGGAACATTGTAAAGCACAAAGCAACAGCAAACAGTCATTTATCTTTAGAGATCTCTGGGGAAAGAGAGAGAAACAGAGGGAATATAATAACTGGGAAATGAGCAACAACAAAAAAAAGACATTTATCATGATATCATGTTCATGTGTGCATTTTGTATTCAGGACTGTTTTTGGAAAAGAATAAAGAATGGAGGATATTGCACAAGGGGCTTTTTTTTCGTTCTTTTTTTTTTTTTTAGCAGCCCACACTCTTGTACTCTCGGGCGCAATCTCAGTTTTTTGTGTCGGAAAGTCTTTACGAGCATTTATGCGCCACCGAGGACCATTGGGAGAGCGTTGGGTGAGAATAAAAAAAAAAAAAAAGGAACATAAACGTGTTGGAGCAGAGTTGCTTTATGAATACTTTACAGCGCTGGTGCAGGAGAGCACCATAATGCAAAAAATAAATAAATAATAGGCCATTAGGGGGCTTTGCTCCATGCTGCTCTACTATATACTGTTCATTTCTTGCAGAGATAGATGATCCTGCTTGCTCAACTTTCACCTCAACGCTGTAGATATGATTAACGGTGATACTACACAATGTCTGCATAGGCTCATCTGACCTAAGGTTTAACTGTTATAGATGGTATAACGCACTGCACTGTTCAGCTATATGATGGATATTCAGCTCCATAGGAAATGATACGTTATATACGTTTGTTATGACGTTGTTTTGGGCATTTCCTGCCAGACAAATTCACACGGTTTCAAAATACAGGGCGGAGTCAGTGCTAATAGATTCATTTAGCACCTGCAGTGTGATTTAATGATTTTGCAATTTTATATATGACTGCCTACTGTAATGATTTATAACCCCACTATCGGGTGTCACTCAGAAGAGGACGGGTTCCCTTTTGAGTCTGATTCCTCTCAAGTTTTCTTCCTCATGTCGTCTCAGGGAGTTCTTACTCGCCCCGTCAGCTCTGGCTTGCCCGTTAGGGATCTAGATCTTCCCGCCCTTTTTTTTGCTGACAGGAAGACGTGCACAAAACAGAGGTTAATATTGCGTGGGTCATATGTTAATGAGACAAGGTGTATCCGAGTTCATTTGCATGCTCGTTCTGAGTGGTTCACCCACTAAATTGGACACACCCACCAGCGCAAATGGTCCCTAAAACGTCTCTAATTAGTGCTTAGTAACCTCCAGGATGGTGTCTTATGGTCATATTTATTCACATTTCGGTTAAATGTGATCAAACCTATAGTACCAAGTTATGCCCTAAAGATGTTCTTATGTCATTGTCTAAAATGAAACACCAGTTTGTGTGACACTAATTAATTAAAAGAACTGCCAAAACTAACGACTCCATACATCCTCGAAGCTTAAGATTCGAAAATACAATTACGACCACCAGGCTACTGATTTCTAAATCAATAACTTTATTTCATATAAAAAGCTGGGATTATCATGGTAACTATGGAATCATGCCAATGACGCCAAGTAATGTGAAGAACTAAGAAGTGTTACAAGTTCATTCAATCCTTATTATAATTTTTCACATATAGTATTTTGCATGAGAGTGGGTTGATGATGTCATTCTGGTATATCCAGCACTTATATTTGCTAACAGGTTTCCAAACTAAAAAGACGAAGAAAAAGAGAACAACCCTTTACTCTGTTCTCCAACGAAAGAACTAAGAATCAATAGCAACTCAAAAATATCGCCAGCACACAAGTAAATAATGCAGAAAGCAACAGAACATGTAGAATAAAGTACAATGCGTTGTGAGGAAGGTTATATCCCAGTGTGATAAGAAGTCAATACAGATCTTGTGAATCTTGATTGATTTTTCTATTGCTACATCTGAGTCTCAAATTTGGGGGGACAAAAGAAAAATGGAGACTATTGTTAGGTGTCAAAAAAAAGGGACAATACAAAAACTACAACTTCTGTAATGTTTGAGGTTAAGTTTAGTATCAGGAAAGAAAAATGAGTGGTTGGTCTTTTGAGCTTTGAACAGTTCTCCAAATTATCAACAATAGCTCCCCCAACCACCTGGACCCCCACCTCGCACACAGACGGGTGGGCGGAGGAAACAATTAACAGCAATACACACAAAAAGAAAAAGAGAGAAAACACCAAAAGAACATGCGCAGGATGCAACACTGTGGACCTGATTTACTAAAATGAAAATTTCAAGAAACTTTTTTTGTTTTGTTTTTTTATTTTGTCTTTAACGGGTGAAAAACGAGTTTCCGCAAATTTAATACCTGCCCTTTTTTTAAAAATAATTAAAGTACTGATTTACACACACAATCTCCGTTCCCGAAGTGACTCTCAGACTATGGTTAAAAAAATTTTTAAATAATAATAATAAATAAATAAATTCACACTGCGGGTGCTAGATTAATCGATTTGCATTGACTTCGCTCTCTATTTTGCACATTTGGATAGAAACGCCGCAAATTGCATATTCATCAAGGCAAAAACACCCCCCAAAAAAGAAAAGCTGGGTTATTTTGCTCATGTGATCAAGTTTGCACGTGGTTTTAAACGCGCAAACATTTAGTACGCCAGTTCCTGTATGTTCAGCGCGGAGTTCATAATTTCTATACTTGTTTGTAGTTCAACCGAAGAAGAAAAAGAAGAAGAAGAAATAATCAATTCCACAGTACTACCAAAAACTCAAGGCAAAACAAAAGAGCATCGTTTTGACCCACAGAGGAGACGCACAAAACCTCAGTTCTACTGCCAATACACGATCGTTATTCTGGGTCGATGTTTGTGATTCATGACCAGCCCGGTTGTTCTCTCAACCATCACAAGAGCCAGATGGAGATAAAGAAAGTGGACGAAAGTAGAAGAATGTTTCAATCAGAAGAGGGGTTTTGTCAATTGGGGATCTTCTTCTATTCATTGTATTTGTTTGTACTGTAGCCTCCTATCTCTCTCGCACATCCTACTCCTATATGAGAGAGCAATGATTCAATGGACCTAGTCGTTGGCTTTTATATGACTATCACTGGACTAGCATAACATCCTGGGATACACTCAGCTTTATCTTATGTTTTATTTTTTATTTCATCATTCTGTTATTTTCAAGCTTTTTCTGTAAGAATCAGAAAGGCAGTGCATTTAAATGAACTGGAACTCAATGACTGTATAATGGATTTTTTAAAAGTAATCATTAAAAAATAAAATACCCCTGTCCTGCGTATGTTATTATTAATTAAAGTCCTTCCTGAGTCAAGAGCAGGGGGAAAAAAACAAAAAAAAACACTAAAATGTGCAGTTTGGAGGTACTCCAGGCCCAGGGTTGGGAACCACTAACTCAGATCATGATATTTTTGAAGCAATGGACTCGTAACCCTTGTGCATCAACTTCACAGAGAACGGAAAATAAATTTTTGTGTTGTTTTGTCTCTGTATTAGATTAAATAAAGATCAAAATGTCAGCTTTAATTCGACGTTAGGACGTTGGGTGAACCATGTAGATATCACGGCCTCCCAATCTATGGGACAGACAGTAATTGGACAGTTGGCTGCTCCGTTGTCTATTTGGCAGCGGCAGCCAGCATATTTGTTAGTTCATGCCCTGTATAAAAAAACGTTTTTTCCTATCTGATTCTTCAATGCACCCATATTAAAGCTGGCACTTTTTAGCAATATGGTCATTTGTTCATTCAAAATCCAACGTGCTTGGATTTGATACGAGCGAAATTAACAGAAATTGCCTTATGAAGTTGCATGAGCAGCAGTTGTTGATTGGTTGGCTTTCAGTGTCTTGGAGAAAGCATGTGATAAGACTATACCCTCTCATATTAGTAGCTATTATGCCATAGATGAGAACTTATATTCAGGAACTTTATAATTTCAGTATTTCTAAAAGTATTTTTTGCCTTACAGAATTTATTTACATGTGCCTAAGACTTTTGCACAGTACTGAAATACACAAATAGGTTACCTGAGCTTTAAATGTTCGTAATTTTCCATACAAAGTGGCTCTTGTGGGTTTTCTTTTTAATAAATTTGCAACTGTGAGACCATGTGCATGCCCACCTTTGTTGTTCTACTTTGAAGCCCACTGAAAGATAAAGATTATTCACAAGCACACAACCATTCTGAGCCAGTGCTTAAAGGCAGTGGTAAAAAGTGTTTTGTTGATTATTGTTCCCTGTTACGATCCCATTCTCTGAGAAGCAGCTGCTGAGTGATGATGCTCCAAATCCACTCAGACAATCACAGCGGTGCCCTGAGTGAATCTTTTGTCTCCTCTCACCTCGGCCAGCCTAATCCGGAGAAGCCCCTCCCAACACTGACTTCAGCATGGAAAGCTCTCAGTTTCTACTCAGGTTTAATATCCACAGGCTTTTCTAGCTACAGAACGGTCTCCTTTTGTGCGCTGACAGGAGGATTGATGACAGCGTGGTAAATCAATGGGTCCGACTCTCCATTAACTCTGGAAATGCCACCTTAACGCAGACAAAAGGACTTCAGCTGGCAGGAATCTATGTGGTTTACACAAAGAGAATACCTGGACCATCAAGAAAGCAGGCTCTTCCCTACAGATCAACACTTTTGAAACATCTCATGAGAAATGGAGGCAAAAGTTTCACTGTAGAGACTCCTAATGACCGAGTGAATCATTTATTCTCATTATGGGTAGCTATTTACAGATCATAAATCATCAGAGCGACAGGTAAATTGCATTTTAGGCAAATAACTGAGGATTATGATGTTTCTTTGACTCGTTACAGTCACTAAATTGCAGTAAATACCCCCATTTTTCTCCCAATTTGGTTATTGCCAATTCCCATGACACCTACCAACCGAGGAGGGGGAGGACTAACACAGGCTTCCTCCAAGACATCTTTAGCTCTGCCACCTCTTCTCATCTTTTCAAACTGCTGCTCATACAACATCGCAGGGGAGCCAAACCATGATTGTCTCATGCCACTCTCTCAACAGGGTGATGATGATGAGAGAGTGATGTCATCCTTCCCACCCAGAGGGCAGGGCTCTCTTGGACTCCTGGCCACGGATGGCCGTGGCATCGTCTGGATTCGAACTCGGCATCTCACGACGATAGAGCCAACGTTTTTCTGTTGCTCCACTCGAGAGCCATCGCCTACACCTTTGAGTAAAGTCTCCCAAGAATGAGGTGGTGGATGGAAACTCCATCATGGAAGCAAGAAATAGAAAACCAACAATGAGGCTTTTATCCAAAGTAGGATACAACTGAGCAGTTGAGGGTTAAAGGTCTTGCTCAAGAACTTAATGGTGGCAGGTGCTTGGATTTGAACTCACAACCTTCCGATTAGTAACCCTTAACCGCCGATCCACCACTGAAGATGAAGTTCCTCATTTTCAGTAATTTAGTGGATATCTGATTGAAGCTAAACCTCTGTGCTATTAGATTTCTTCTTGAGATTTCTTCTATGAGACCAAACCACCAACGATGTGAAAATGCTTTGGTATAAAAAGAGCTGCTACAGAAAGCAATCATACATCACACCCTGCGAAATTACATGAATTGTACTGTTTCGTATCCCAGGGAGCAATCCTATTAAAGACAAAATCAATACCCTCAATAATGTTTTCCTCTCTGTGGTTGGTGATAACACCCAGGAAGAATTGATTCTCATGCATTTCATTTTCATAACGGGCTTCTAGATGCAGATCTTCTCTGACCTCTCGTGGGCTAATGGAACCTACGGTGAAACCCTTTTTTCTGTTCCCTTGTGATATTGATGGTCACATGTTGATCATTTTCCATTAATTTTCTCAGTGGTGCATAAAACTATTATTTTTCTGTGTCCTTGCTTTACATTTACATATTGAAACAAATGTTTACTGAGCAGGAGGCCAAATGGTCTCAAGGATCATAAACCTTCCCATAATTTCCAAAGAATCTGGCCTCTGAATATTAGGATTATTAGAAGGATCTCTAGACCTGATATTCAGAATTATATAAGAAAAATTATAAGCAGTATGGAATACTGATTTATATCGATCTGAACTGCTTTTGACAGAAATTTCCACCTGCTAAAATTCATGAGAAAATGGAATTAAACTTTTCCAACAGTGAAAGAGCTATAAAACCACAGCCATTTATACTCCTTCATGTAATACCTCATATTGAAATGCAGTTTCCTCCTCTGCTTTCAACTCAGGAACTGCAGTACAACAGCAGGAAGCTGAATCATGCTGGATTCACGCTACTGAAGAGCACTAAGGCCTGATGCGCTTCCTATGAGAATTAGCATATAAATAAGCACTGTGCTTATCGAGGCTCTTTAAGAGCCATCCGGCATCAAACAAAGAGTGTCTTTCTGCACAGATTGTACTTTAACCCAATGGAGGCAACATTCATTACACTTTTTGGTATAGTTTTGTGAGGGGCCACTTTTGTGTTTATCAATCCGAGAACTTTCTGACACTATGCTAAGATGAGTAATCTTCTCAGTAAAAGATCAAACCTCTCGTCAATAAGGATGACTGGAAAAGTGTGAGCCTTGTCCTATGCCTATATTAACTTCCATATTTATACCAGCCCCCCAAACACAAGGGACACATTGTCGATAACTGACGCGCAGTTAATCAGATTGTGGAAGTGGCTAATCAATAAAAATGCGCAGCTCTCTGGAACAATCCCTTTAATATCTGACATGCATTCCACTGAACATCTACAGAATCATCTCCCAGTCTGGGTCATCAAATATTAGTAATAGGTATTGATGTGTGGTGAGGTCTCCATGAGTCGGCAGAACAAACACAGATCTTGGACTTGACTTGGACGTAACGGGTGCAATAAGTAAGACTTGACTTGGATTTGAGAGCTGCTGAATTTGAAACCTGACTTTGACTTGAGGGGAAGTGACTCAACTACAATACTGACTTATGATGCCAACTCAAAAAAAACTCAAAAAGGATTATTTAACACCAAAACTATGTGATCCATAAACATACTGTACATCGCACAAAGTTTAACAATTTCAGTTTGCCAAGCAATTGAAATCCCTGGACTATTTGTTACCTCTTCTGGGGATTATCCATAATTCCATAGCCATTTAAGCTGCAGAACTAAGCGTGTCAGAAAATTGAGGTGTCCCCATTTATCAAGCATTTGCACTGGAACTTTTAACACTATTACATGTGTTGTCTGGGTCATAATCCTTCAATAATTGTGTGCAAAACGGATTGACACACTTTGTTTTTCACTAGAAATGACAGCTCACCTACAGAGCAGGTATTTCAGTATTTCATCTCCAGAAATATTCTAACGCATCAGCCAATTTCTATTTATGCTATTCAATATCTGGTCCTCATAATAACGGTGTGGTTTCACACTAGGTGAAATCCCCACATTTTTTGTGAGACTATCCACTGCTCCAATTGTAAGACGCTTTGGATAACAAGATGGTCTCACACTTGCACAAATCAAGTCATATTAAAAAAAAAAAACCCTCAAAGGTTAAGGTTAGGGGCGGGGTTTGCGGTTGTAACTTTTGTTATGACTTCATTCATACGAAATAGAATGAAATCCAACCCCATCACCCTTGTTAGTTCGATTTCGTGGAAATTTCTCATGATGTCAGGTTGTACTTAAAAGTGTCTTCCAAATTAATAAAATGTAGATATAGATATATGTAAAATATGGAAGCCTTGTAGTGAAGGAAAATTACTTTAAGTGGTGCACCTGTCAATGGGTTCACCCTATCGACATGAGATCTCAAGGTTGAATCCCAAAGCTGTGGGTCTAAAGGGCAAAATTGGATCTGCTCTCTATGCGGGAGAAACATTTGTTCAATTCTGTCCATTATCATGACCGTCGGTCTGTTCATGTGAACAGAATTGGACAGTTAGAACTCTCCTTCAAGTGTGTTCAGCTGCCCTATGATTTTCGCACGAGTGCTAGTTTGAAAAGACGCAATGGCTGGCTTTACATGTCCTAGAGGAAGCACATGTTGGCCCTCACCCTCTCAAATTGGTAGCTGTTGTGCGATAAGGGAACACCAAGATAATGGGATGGGAATTGGTGACAACTAAATTGGGAGAAAATTGGGAAAAGAAAAAATATATATAACTTCTGTAATTGTTCCGAATACTCTTTTTAAAGAGTGCCTCATTGGATGCGAGTTGTGTGCTAGTTCAGATCTGGTGCTTCTCTCAGCTCAAGGTGAGTGTGATCTCTCTAATTCTCATGAAGATGTCAGAGGCTGTGATGCTAAATGGACTGAAAGCAAGAGGGAAAAAGATTCTCTCGCTGACACGCTAAGGCCGTATGACACGACTGATTACAGTGTTCTATATACCTGTCAGGTCATGACAACTGGATGAAATGTGGAACCATGGTTTACAACCAAGCCTTTGATATAGCGGTTAATATCCAGGAATAGAGACGCTAATGCGAGTGGACCACTGTACAGCAGAGAGCAAGAGAGACGCAGATGCTGCTACACAACCAAACACCACCCTGACATTTGACCACCATGAACAGCTGTTCCAGTACGACTGGAAATAGATAGCAGGCTCAGTCTCACAGAATCAATACAGGAAACGTAATTTTCTTCTCTTATGGAAGTCATGCTTGACCGTGAGCGGTAATAAACATCAAACCACAAATTAAATTCTGATCTGACTGAACAGTTTGGTCCACACTCAGCCTGCAGCGTAAAGCTGTCACGTCTTCCCTGATTTTTTACCCTATCATGCTCCACACTCTGTGCACGTTCTGTCATGTTTGACCCTTTTAGCATCTCCACTTTAATTTCCTTTCACACTGAGCCTGTAATGTTGTAAACCTGTAAATCCTGGCTGTGGTTATGTTGCAAATCTAGCACGTCTTCCCTGATTCTTGTCCCTATCATGTTCCACACTCTGTGCACTTTCTGCCCTGTTTGACCTTTTTGGCCTCCCCATTTTCTTTTCCTTTCACACTGAGCTTGTAACTTTGTAAACCGGAAAATCTCTGCTACCACTTTCCTTTTATTGTTCGTGCTTCCTGTTTTTGCTTTCTGTTATCTTGTTAGTTAATTAGTCACACCTGTTCCTTGTTTTCCCTGAATTAGTCTGTCTATTTAAACCCTCTGACTTTGACTATGATGATTGAATTTCCCTTAATAAACAAACACACATTGCGCATATCTCTCCTGCACAGATATGTTACAAAAGCTGTAGAAATAGTTCTTATTAAAGGTTAACACCAGAACATCAGCATCTGAGAGCTTCAGCTTAACCTCTGGGAGCTTCAGCTTCAGCCTCTGGGAGCCCCAATTGCAACCTGCAATTATAAGCCATTAGACCTGTGCTTATAATTCTCTGTAATTTGGTACAAATGCGCATTATTATAATGTCTAGTAACGCATCATAAACCTTCAATTACTATCATCTCCATTGACGCCTCGTGAACCTCTAATTAAGCACTATAAATAATTTTGTGATGACTTCAGTAGCTCGGGCAGTGTAAAATCCACATATTATTGCTCATTGTTTCTTATTTCAACCTGCACTTGGTAAAGAAAAAAAAGAAAATGATGACAGGAGTGACACTTACTATTACATTGTCATCAGGAAATTCATTTATGAGGCATTATCAGAGTTCATAAAATGCTTACCAAATGACTTCCTAACATATCCATAAGCATTGCATAAATACTTTTATGAAACAATGCCGGAGGATTTATGAAAGGCTTATGTCCAAACTCGTTAGGCACCATTCGAGGTTTTATCTAGTTTGACTTTATAACCCTATCCCTAACTTACAAAGTTGGGTTTACAAGCATGGGATCACATTCAAATATGATTATTTATTATAAAAAATTTAATAAATACAGAGAGTATTCAAATATTGAAATTGGTTCTAAGAGCCCTGTTTTGGATTGTGGTGAATATAATGGCGATATGCAGTCACGTGTTCAGCTCAGACCCCAACAACACAAACTAAAGAGGGAGAGTTCAGACTGAAGAAAATCTTAAAGCCTTGCATTATTAAATTCTTTAACAGTGTTCCTGATGAAGCTCTGCACACTCTCACCATCTTCTCAACCAGCTTCATGAGGGAGCTTCA
>JAOUQW010000047.1:4740436-4752322 GCA_028565825.1 Olivaichthys viedmensis | reverse complement strand
CCTCTGACTGTTACAAAGCGCTGACACCGGAGTCTCCTTCCATAAATGTTCAATACACCTTCTCCTTACAGAAAGCTGGACCCAAGAACCCAACCCAAGCTCCTTTTTTTACTTTCATCCATCTAGGCCTCTAGCAGTGTAATTACTAGAGGCAGTCATACATATACCATGTGTTTTTCAGGACATCATAGGCTACTCAGCTATATCATCAAATGATATGTAAATGCTAACAATTTTAACATTAACCTTGTTTATGAATAAATATCTACTTCACGTCTCGTGAAAGATATCTGATCTTGGTTAGAAGATCAGAGTTGGATCTTTAGTCTTGGAATCTTTGATAGTGGGACATTATATGGCTTAGTGCTGTGAAAGTGTAGGTTGGAAGCATTTTTGTAAACTGGTACTTTTTACCCTATGTAGTGCACTTATGTAGGGAGTAGGAATGCACCAAAATTTCAGCCGAAAGTGTCATTTTTGGTCATTTCTGGACGCAAATTTTTCGGTGACCAAAATTTCGGTCCATTCCTACTCCCTACAAAAGTGCACTACATATGGTAAAAAAGGAAAAAAAGTTACTCTGTTTCACCTGAGGACTTTTCCACTACAGTTTAGATCCACCACCTGAAAGTGTCCTGGTCAATAAGAAGACCACCATGTAATAGTTTTATATTTTAGATTATTTGTTTTATTTATTGTCACTTCAGTTTTATATAGTAATGAACTATCAAAAGGACGGACTTGTAAATAATAAAGTGTTTTTTTATTTAGTTATTTAAAAAAATAATAATTTTTTAATGAAGCATAAATTAACAAATGGTTGAAAATGAAGGTTTAAAATTTTCAAAAACATAAAAAGTGAAATAATTTACTCCAATTTGTGCAACAGTACAAAGCTAATTAATTCTTAATAATAATAATAATAATTATTATTATTGTTATTATTTTTTTTATTTGCACTTTTTTAAAATATGCACCATCTATGCACTGAGTTGCTTGTTTATTAGCTACTAGAAAATCAGTGTATACATGTTCCTTAAGTTGCCAGTTTATATGGAACACTCCCCACCTTCACACAAATTGTACACGCCAGCTAGTCACTAAAAATCAGGCAGACCAGCAATTCTAGAATCAGTTGTTTCAAACGAGTGACCTTGGTGACTCCAAACATGGCGTGATAGCTGGCTCCAGGTGTGCCGATTAGAGCATTTCCCAAACAGCCGTCGTCTTTTCACCAGTGGTTCTACAACATTAAATGACTCAGCAGTGAATATGAAGAGTCACCTTGCCTGGTTGTGTTCCAAATCTTTAGCTTCAAGATTTGACAGCGACTCACTTTAAGTACAAATTTGCCTCACCTTCTTCTTTTAGACATCAGTGAGATTGTCAGCCATCTTTAAACCCCTCTGTTTAGAAACTCACCCCAGGGTTCCTTTGTGCCAGTTCATTCTAGACAAACTGCATAAATCTGAGGAGCAGAGAGAGCAGCTGTCACTCTACCTGCCTGATACATATGGATTAGCAGATTTCAATAATGTGCTGGGCGTAAATATGAAGTTGCATGCGAGTCACTAAAGCAGGTGTTGGGAATGGATCTAACAAAACAGCTGAAATGCAAGCAGAACAGAACACAACAGAACACACTCTTCAGTTGCAAGTTGCGACCCACATTGGATATAATGTGAGTGTTTTTCAGCATTAGACATGGTGGTAAAAGAGTTGTTACCTAAACAGAGGTTTGTTAGCCGAGCCCTTGGAGGCCTGAGGGATTGAACATGAGTGTAAACTTCAGGAACAGGACTTTCCAAGAAGGTATTCCGATCTGACACTAGGTCACTTCCAAAACAGCAAAACTGAGCAAATGAAACTTAGAAAATACTAAAAATACTTTTTCTGTGTTAAAATTGGATTTCATCTATACATGACAGCTAATGTAGCTTTACTGTTGTATTCTGATAGCTAATTAACTCTGTATGTGACAACTGATATAACTTTACTACAATATTCTGCTAGCTAGAATTAGCGAACGTGACTATATACATAATAACTAATGCAACTTCATTATGTTATTTTGCTACCTAGTTAGTAATCTAGCTGTTTGGCAATCAACTAGTTAGCAAGCTGACTGTACATACTTTAAAAGAAAGGGGTGGCGTTAATAATTGTACCATTTTTTTGTGACTTAATTCGTATGAAATCAAACGAAATCCAACCTATTTGCCCTCGTTTTGTGAGATTAGGGCTATAGCACTTTTTACGATGCTACATATTAAAGTTGTATACATAAAGTGTGTTAGTAAGGTGTTGATCCACCACGAGCCTCCAGAACAGCTTCAATGCGCCTTGGTGTAGATTCTACAAGCCTCTGGAACTGAACTGGAGGAACTCATGGAGAACCGTTCTTCCAAAAGATATTCCATCAGTTGATGTTTTGATGATGGTGGTGGAGAGCCGCTGTCTAACACGTGGCTCCAAAATCTCCCATAAGGTATTCATTTGGGTTGAGAATCTGGTCAAAGGCCATAGCATGTGATTTACATAATTTGTCACCTGTCTGTAGAATATAGTGTCATAAAAGTTATCATAAGAACCACAGCAGAACCATCAAGAGTACAACAACCATAGCGACCATAAGAGGCCAGAGTAAAATCATATTAGTATCATGAATAAATATGTCATTAACACAGTTAACCCCAAAATATTATAGGAAAATAATGGTTTAACACATACTAACCATAGTTATCATAGAGTACCACAATAAAACCCTAGTAGTATCCAGGTTTAGAATTTAATAACTATTGTTACCATTAATTACCCCAGTAAAAACCAGTAAACTATAGTAAAAGTTTGTAAGGGACGTAGACAAGAGTGAATGACCTGATACAGACTTTCAAGTTCGGAGGAGTCGAACGGTGGTTTTAAAAGCAGTATTAAAATGCAGATTAAATTTGACATCAACCTTCATCAGAAACTCTGTCTGTCAGTCCGAGCTCACAAAAGCGGCAAAGGAAATCGTTTGCTCGGTCGACATTGTCATAGCTCGTGCAAAATTCAGTATGTCCTTTCTTAAGCTCCAGTCAAAGCTCACATCAGAGAGAATGAGAGAGAATAAGTGCTATGAATATGAATGGAGGGAAAGATGGATGTGCTTAAGTTTATGGTCGACGAGAAGTTTCTTGGTAGCAGCAGGACAAAAGTTCTTCTGGTTTTTTAATTTTTTTATTCCATCACTGTTTTGTGTGTCCTCTTCCCTTCCCGCAGCTTTTTTCCCCCCAGACATTTTCCTCCTCAGATCAGGTGGACGATTCTGCTCCTAGAGGTATTTTAGTTCTCCATTTTGATTTAAGTAATTTTCTCGCCCTCTCTGGTGTTCCCAGTGCGACGTTGCAGGTTATAAAGCATTGAGAACATTTCGAGCATGTTCAGCTGAACTGCATTTGTTTAATGTTTTGTACAGGGAAATGGCTGACGTTTGTAGAACATTTGTAGGGCAATTTCAGGAAAGAAAAAAAAACCCAAAACAAACTTAGCCTTTTAGAGCAGAACTGTATTAGCTCTCATTTAAGAACATTCCCACCCTCACATAAGAAAAAAAAAAAAATCTCACAACGGTCTACATTTATTTTCACATATTAGCATATATCTTCCTTGAGTAGCATTTTTCTGTGCTATTAGCCAAACACTTAAAGTCTAAATGAGCTGCTTAGAGGCACAGTGATGGTTTTCGAAATGGGTGCCCGAAGGTTGCGGTACTTTGTGGATGAGAGAAAGCTTTCAGGGGCAGTGTGAGAGTTTATACAGAGGAGCAGCTGTACATGAGTATTGCACGCAAACAAATTTTACTTTTCATGCCAAATAAGTTATGATAGACAAAACCATGTTTGATATCCACATCCATCTCTCCAAGCCACATTTAACAACCAAAACCCGTCTCAATAGGTGACGCACGGCTCCATGAATGCCTTTTAAAAACAGGTGATTTTTGTCTGGAACAGCATAAATAATAAAACATTGGATCCTCATATATTTAATACAACCTTTCATTTGGCCTGAGCTTTCTCATAGCACGTATGGTACCTAATTTGCTTAAGCTTCTTATCTAAAGGCCTCTCTCTATTCAGCGAGCTCCATTTTCACACTGTCTCCATCTCTGGTTATTTGAGCTTGACCTCAAAGTCACTCTGGTCCTGTGAGCTGTCATAGTATGAGCAGGTCGATTTCCAGCGTTTGGGTCTGCGTGTGGCGTGACCCTTTCGTGTTTTTCAGTTCTGGATGAAATTCTCTGGGGTCTAAAACCTCATCATGGCTTGTTTACATAGATGCCATTTTAGTAGACCTTGGAATTGAACGCGGGTTTAATTAACTGACACGGTTTTCACTCTGTAAATGTCACATCCTGCACGGTATGTTGTAAAAACATTCGATTAAGAAGTACAAAAAAAACAACAACAAGAGATGAATAACAGTGTATGGATCAATAAAAAAAAGAGAAGATTCTTTAATAGAGAAGTTTAAAAATGTCAAAAGTCAAGTTATTCCTATGTCAGATATACAGTGGTTCATATTTTATGCCCTGTCTATAATAGTGCCCGTCAGCCAGCATGAACTCCTTCATAGAGTTCTATTGATCCACATGTAGCGAAGAAATGATTACATTTTCTGACGCTGAGAATCAGATTTTACAGTATGACTGATGGAGTGATATGGGAAAGACTCTGACATGCAGAGATACACAATGGCTCCTGACAGATGCTCTCCTGTGTGGGACGAACTCAAGTCAAACTCAATGAGATTTGAGCGCTCCCATTACCGAAGTTTCTCTGAGTGTTTGAACTAGTTTTTGCAATTTGTTATTTCAAATATACTCACTCACTCGTTCACTATTTACTATATATAAAGTGTTCTATATAGTGCACTATGTAGGGGGCAGTAGTGAGGGAGACACAGGACTGAATTCAGACAACACTTTACTACTGAGTGCCCCATTTCATCGTGATAATGCCGATTTTTGGTCACATCAAACATTTTTCAGATTTTATAACACGTCTTCTTTTACACTGTAGTAATAATACAAGGTAAAAACTCAACAGAAATGTGTTTATTTCACTGTTTTTGTCCACTCGCGACCACCGCATTATCTGAAATTTAGCAACTTGAATGAAGGCTTTAGCTCCGCCCCTTTCGGCACAATCTCGTCATGTGATGTATCCCTAATATTCTTGTTTCCTGATGTACATGTAAATGTATGTCATTATGGACACATATGTAAATTTCCTTTATAAACCTTATAAACCACACTTACTCGAGTGCAAACACATGAAATCACTTTGTATTTTTAAAACTATTTTTCCACAAAATCCCCCTTTTTTTTCTTCTATATTCAGAACCAAAAATCTCCTAAAGTTTCTAGATCACTTGCATTCATGAAATGTTCTGTTCATTCTAAAGCCTCTTTAGAAGGATATTACAGAGGGATTTCTCAAAGTGTTGATAATTGTAGGATTCATGTTAAGATTTCAGATAACGGCGCAAAATTGTTTTTTATTAAACAATTTAAAAAAAAAATGATATGCCAACAAACTGTTTTTGTGAAAGTCTTTCTCTTGAGAGCGTCTTCGCAGTGAAACAAACATTTTAATTCCAGCATCATCCGAAGACCAGATTTTTTGGTTTTATTAGGTACGCAAATGTACGCATGAAGCCTTTATTTGCATGAATAAAAAATAAAAATACTTGTAAGAATATCAGCAAATCAACTGGCAAAGACTGATTAATTACCCTATTCGCCTGTAGTGTCTCGCCTTGAGTGCGGAAGTAGTGTGCATCGGTTGTACACTGGATTTACAATGAACTACGGGTAATAATTTAAAGAACTATCCAGGGAATATGATTTGTCCACTGATAATTGGGACAACACTACAAAATGGTTGCACCCCAAATAATGCGCTGTATGGTAAAGAAAGAAAATTCAGACATGGCACAAGACAACACTTTTCACAATATAGCCTCCGTGTTTCCGTTTGACCGAGTGGCTGGCTTCTTTCTAAAGTATTGGCCTACTAAGGATGTTCTAGAAACAACAAAATGTGGACGTTCCAGTCTCTGCGGATGTCCTTACAGCATGTCGGTCCTTCGGGAGTCTTACAGTAAAACATCAAACCTGATTAATGAAGGCTGGATTGACGTCTCTCTGAGCTTCCTTTTGGAAACCCAATCAGAGACCAGCAGAGTGGATCTGTGTGGACGAGTGGAACTAGATCATGTTGCACAGTAATGGTTTCTGGTAAAGTGGACGTTATTTATGCTGGACTGCTCCATTATTGAACCTTCTGGCTGTGGAAGCACAGATCATAAACGGCAAAGTCTCAATCTAGCCTTTAAATATCCACTGTGATGATCTTTTACGGCTTCTGAATATTTCCATTAAGTCCATTTTATATTTCAGATGGTGCATTTTATTTCACATAAAGATGTAGCAGAAATATTTCTAATATTTATTTTACCTGATCTAATGCATTTGTATAGGAATTATAACCAGTGTGAGTTAAAAAAAAACAAAAAAAACCCCCACCAATTTGCTCACTTTCTGGATGTTTTTATACTTAATCGTTTCTATAAACACACGTGGTTATGCTCTTATGCTCCCTAAATTATATAGATTTATATTATTCATAGATTTAGAATTATATAGAACCACAAGAGACCGTCATTGTAATTCGAACTCGAATCTGATTACTTGGTCTCGGGCCCAAAGGAAATAATGCTTATACATAGTAAATAATATTTAACATGCATGTGTGTGGGAGGAATAGCCGTGGGCAATGCAACAGCAAATTACAGAAGCATCTGAATTAATCTCATTTCACAGATGCTTTTTGCTCTATGGTGCAATATGGAGGAATGGAGTACAGGAAATAATATTACAATGCAAATACACCAGTTAGGACTGTGTGTGTGTATAAAATCATTTAGAGAATCAGCAGGCAAGGAGCTACAGGTATGTGATTAAAAAAGGCAAAAATAGGCCATGTGTTATTAGTAACTTATTACATAAATTGACAAGTTTACAACAAAAAAAAAGAAAGAAAAGAATTGTGCCTGTTTTAAAAAAAAGAAAAAAGTAGATATATTTTTAGGCTTCTGAAAGAAGCAGTCAAACATTTAATATGTTTTTTTGTTTGTTTTTTCTCAGGTCTTCCTAAATGATTCAATATGTAAAGGCCAACACATTTTTGACATCTCCCTTTTTCAGGGATAAAACCGTTTTTTGTTTTTTTTTGCATCTCTTGAAATGAGTAAAAAAAATTTTTTTTAAATTCTTTAATGATTTGCATTTAATTTCTAATATCTGAGTATACGCAGTTGCGGATTTGTGAACCTGGGAGGGTTGAGGTAAAAGATCCTGTCAAATTACATTCCTCGGGTTCTAAGGGAACCCGAGGATGTTCAATAGTACCAACAGTAAATAGTATGTGTTGGAGCCTATGAATATTAGTCACTGCACCTTTAGTCTCATAGTGTCATTACGTCATGAAGAAAAATATATTTTATCAATTAAGTATATCAATGGAACCGCCATAATGAATATCACACACACACACACACACACACACACCATATATTGTTCAAGCGAACTACAATTTCAGACACCACACCCAGATGAGATTTTTTTTTAAAGTTTATAAAAAAAATTATACAGATTATACTGTGGCTTGGAACTCTTTTTTTTTGTGGATTGTATGTTGGATTATTATAAGATTATATTACAATAGTAATTAGTACCAATAGTAGAAAATAGTATCTGTTGTACTAATAGTAATTAGTTCTCATCGTAGCCAGTTGTAATTAGTACCAGTTATACCTATAGTAAAAGTACCAAGAGTAAATAGTACTAATTGTAATTTGTATTTATAGTACCACTGGTAAATACTACTAATAATGCCCATAATAAATAGTACCAGGAGTACCAGAAGTAAGTAAGTATCACCACTTGTAAATAGTACTAATAGTAAATAGCACCAAGAGTACCGCTAGTAGGTGGTACCACTAGTAAATAGCACCAATAGTAAATAGTACCAACAGTACCAATAACAGGTGGTATTACTCGTAAATAGTACCAAGAATACCAGAAATAAGTATTACCACTAGTAAATAGTACCAATAGTGAATAGTACCAACAGTACCAATAATATGTGGTATTACTAGTAAATAGTACCAGTAGTACCACTAGTAAACTGTACCCATAGGAAATCGTATCAAGAGCATCTATAGTAAGTAGAGCAGGTAGTAAATAGTACCCATAGTAAATAGTACGAAGAGTACCAATAGTAGGTAGTACCAGTAAAGTAATTAGTTCTCATAGTAGCCAATCATAAATGGTACCAATAATACCCATAGTAAAAGTACCAATAATAAATATTACAAATACTAGTACTAATTGTACCGATAGTAATGAGTAAGTATAGTACTAGAGTACCAGAAGTAGTACTGCAAATAAATAGTACCAAATGTACCACTAGTAAGCCATACCCATAGTAATTAATACCAAGAGTAGCAATAGTAATTTGCATTACTACTAAATAGTACTAATAGTAAATAGTACCAAATTACCAGTAGAGAGTAGTACAGCTAGTAAGTAAAGTTATTTGTTCACATAGTAGCCAATTGTAATTGGTACCAATAATACACATAGTAAACGTACCAAAAGAGAATATAAGAAATAGTAAATTGTAACAATTGTACCAGTAGTAATTATAGTACTAAAGAGTACCAATAGTAAGTAGTACAGCTAGTAAATAGTACCAAAGTACCAATAGTAAGTAGTACAGCTTGTAAATAGTACTAATAGTAAGTAGTACAGCTAGTAAATAGTACCCTCAACTCATTAAAATAAAGACTGTTAAATGTTCACCTCCTGTGTTTGATCATCAAAGAAATACTGAATGTTGAACATCAGTTCCTCTCGCATTACCACATTTATCTTATTTATCATACTGTTTTTTTTTTAAATGTTTACCCATTTCTCTAATAAGCTGCATTGATTGAATGCTAATACATCACGTTTGTTTACCATTTCCTTGTTGGGAGATGAAATGGAGTATGAAATTAATAAACTATAATTACAGAGATGGAGACCTGACTGGGCGTGGCATTCAAAGAGACCTCGTGTGGTTTATCTGCCTGGTTAGGGTCTATAGACTGAATATTAAATATTTTTGTTCTTGTTATGGAAAGAACATTTTATGAACCTTGTTCTCCAGACCATTCTTTCTTTTTATATGACACACCCAGTACTTAGAGATCTGGCAGCGTCTGAACATTTTTGGTTTTTAGTTGTACCTGTAGGACACTTTATTGGGAGGACAGAGAGTTGAAACAGGACCAAAACATTAGGGTATCTGTTGTAGCTCAGTAGTTAAGGTTCTAGTGACCAGAGGGTTGTGAGTCCAAGTCCCAGACCTGCCAAGGACCCACTGTTGGCCCTCCTTGCGCAAGGAGGGCCATTTAATATTTAATTATTCAAATATTCAAGCATCTGCTAAATGAATAACTGTAAAAGTTGTAGTTAGAACACCCACACTGTGTATACAGTTGTGTTTGCACACCCTTTATTTGAAAAGAGGAAACCAACAAGACAGTTAATGCGAGTTCTGGTTCACAGACAATCCTTCATTATTAAAGTGTGATCCTGTTTGAACCTGTATTGCCTTAAATGAGACAAGACACGTTAATGAGGCACATTTAAATAAATGAACTAGAGAATGTCAATGGGGATGAAAACGTCTCAGCTTGCTGATAAAGAGAACTGACTCAGACTCAGTTGCTGTAATATTTTATTGAATATGTTGTAACAGGGTTTTCAATCTGAAAAAAAACCTCCACATTAAATGAACATGAGATTCTGATCTATAAAATATGTAAATGTTTCCATTATTTCCACATAGAAATGAGGATTGGCACGATCCGCTGGAAGTGCCAAAAACTGATGGTGCGTTCGGTTCTGTACTAACCTTCCTCTCCTTCTCTGTCCACAGGTAAGTGTGCAGATCTTCCCCCGAGAGTATATCTGAACCACAACGGATGCAGTAAGATCCACTGTGCTCCTTTATATATTGGTTTTTTTTCTTAGTTGGCTGGAGCGAAGCGGGACAATCTATTGACAAGAGTGCTTATGGGTTATTATCTATTGGTGATGGATGAATCGTGATTCTATTTTCAGCAATTTTTTGCATCAATTCTTTGAACCCTTGCGTAAATATATAAAATAATTTATCCATTTATCTATTAGCTAGCTTTAGCTTTGGTTCTTCCACATTCCTTGGTTCCTTGGCAAAAGGTGCACTAATTTACAGTCAGTAACCAAAAAGCAGTGTGTTGTACGAGGCGGAGACTTCTTTCTCTTATTTGACTCTTTCTTGTACTTTTTACTTTAAGTAAATTTAAGAGTTTGTACTTTTGTGCCTTAACTCGAGTAAAGAATTTGAAGACTGTACTTCAACTTTTACCAGAGTATTTGTTTTACTTGAGTAAGGAATTTGTAACGTAACGTGAACTAGTTGGCAATATCAAAAACCCAGCCCTAGTTTGAGGTTGTATGTGCGCTTCATGAAGTTAAGAAAAGAGAAAAAGAAAAAGTAAAGCTATTTATTAACTATTGATTAATATTTGATATTAATCAAATTAACACTATTTGATATATGAGGTGTCTAATTCTGCGCCACCATATAAAATGTAATCTTTATATATTTATAACTCGGGTGCTTGGGTGAGGTAAGAGAATATTTAACCCATATCAAGGTTACCATCCACAAAGGACCAGGACCCCCACATGTACCTCACTGTGGCTAAGTAGAGTCTCTCTATAGGGACACACAGAGACAGCAGGGTTACTGTTGAATGAAGCACCTTCAGGCCTTGACTTTGACTTTGACTCAGACTGTCCTTAATTTCCATCAATCTTTTAGGAATGTAGGACACTAAAGTTCTCCCAAACTTAGTCGTTTAGCAAAGACTTATACAGGTACTAGGTTTTTATTTGTTTTTCAAATATACCTTATTTAAAGCTGAGAGGAATCCATTTTTTTTAAATGTTTGACAATTTCTTATCTAAAATTGACATACATCTAAATATATGATAAATGTTATTTTAATAACTGATGAAACAGAAATACTTCTTGGTAGTGGACTTAGACTACTGGACATTACTGTACAGTCTGGTATAAAGATTTTCGACTCACTAGAAATAATGTTGATCTTCAATCCGTCATCTTATATCTGAATATAGAGTACAGGCCAAAAATCTTCAATAAACGTCTGGTACTGGTGCGTTAAACCAATTTACTGCTGCAGAACTGTCGATATTTTGAAAGAGAGACAGGATTGATTTATTAGGTGCTAATGCAAAAAAATTGCTCAAACCCCCATCACTTAAAATGTCAGGCCGATTTGTGAGTACATATGAGGTGAGACAGGCGATTCGGTCAGGTGCAAGCATCAATATTTATAAGTCGAAGATTTGTCTGTTGTGAAGGAAAAATTTGAGACTGCTCAAGTTTATTCATTATGCATTATAAGCAGAGGCATACAATTGGCATTATATGGCATGTATTGGTTGAAGGAAATAAAAAATTGATCAACAGATTTATTTCCTGTATTTCCTGGACTATGCTAGATTGAAGATATATATTTCTCATTGTAAATATAGAAAGTTAATATCCATGTATACATTTATTTTTGAATCAAAATGTATATTTTAATAAGTAGTTTTTACTTCAAATTAAACGGTTTCCCCACACAAAGTGGTTTATCGTTTAGAGCATTAGGAGAAGCAGAACAACAAGTGACTCGGTCTATTTGGGAAGTTTAAGAAAAGGCTCCTGGGTGAAG
>JAOUQW010000047.1:4728599-4740336 GCA_028565825.1 Olivaichthys viedmensis | reverse complement strand
ATTAAAACCTAGTGAATGGTATCATAATTTTTGTCTTCAACTGGTGGAAACGGGTCTTCCGCAAATTTAATTCCAGCTCTCCAGACTTGCTAATTTGCGCACACAATAGCCATTCCTGAAGTGACTTTCAGGCTTGTAGTAAATCACATTGCGGGTGCAAAATGACTCGATTTGCATTGAGAAGGGCTCAACAGTGCTAGTCAAACAGTGCTCACTGCCTTCCGATCACTAGCCCAGAAGTATAAACACTGAGCTCCCGCTGCATCCACAACTGATTCAGTAAGCACAAAGTCGACCTGGATACTTATGCACATGAAGAGGCTGAAGCTAGACTCTCTCTCAAACATCTCAAATAGCTTGGGAACCAGCAAACCATTTACAAAATGAGAACGAAGTTTTAAATAGATCAAATGAATCAAAGGTAAACCAGTCTGAAAGGCTGAGTACTTGAGTAATTATCTGATGTATGTCAATCCACCAGCATCAGTCCCGCTCTATTCTGAAGTATCATTATCAATTTGTAAACAGACTTTGTTATTGGGTTTGAATGAAACTGGTTTGAAGCAGACTGACTGACGTAAATCCCATTTTGTTTGATGGAACACAGTTATTTCACCGCAGCCAAAATCCCAGGACAATCAAAACCGCATTAGAAAGTTTTCAAAAGTGGAATTTCAGCCAAACTCAATTTGGTAAATCCAACTCGATGCAATCACATCCATCAAGTAATCTTTAACAACCTTATGGCTGAGGTTATGTATTTGAACAGCTTCATTTTTATCTGTAAAAAGCATTTTTAATGTTTTAAAGTATTTTTAAAAAGCTTCGGTGTGTTTTCACCAATAACCCCACCCATCTGGACAACTGAAATCACGTGAATATTACTAGAGCCATGATGAACGACTAGCTGACAGCTTTAGAAATATGTTCTTTCCTGCCTTATGGGGCATGAGCTATGACTATAAATGATGAATCCCTGCTCAGCTGCATAAACAGCCCCGTGGAATTGACATGTTTCTTTACTTCTATCCCGTCTCTCTATCTCTATTTCTAGCTCTCAGCGAGGTCAGCATGAGCCCAAAGCTCCATTGTCTGCTGTCACTGTAAAGGCAGGGTAGTGCTTCCACACAGAGATCACAGAATGCAGAATAAACGCGGGATGATGCACAATCTACGGTCATGTAGCAAAAGCGCTCCAGTTTCCAGAAAACACCTCCAACTCACGCAGAAACTCAAGAGAAATGGGATGAGAGCAGGTGTAGCAGGGTAATGTTTTTTTACTGAACATTTTATTTCGAAACCAGCATTTTGTATGGCTGAAACATACCGTTGAGGCTGGCATTAATTAATAAAAAATTACGGCTTTTTCTTAAATGGGCCCAATGATGTGCAATGATAAGAAACCTTTGGTTATTAAACTTTGTTAGCGTTTGCTACCCTATCGATTTAGGTCAGTCCCTAAATCGCAAAAAGGGAATGTAACCTACATTTTAACCTACATTTTAGCGCTCTTTGGCTAATGCCTTCATTGTGCTAGCAGGATCACACCCAACGCAGAAGTAACCCCGTTACACGTGCAGAATCTATATTCTGTAAGTTCTGTGTCCCGCAAGCGCTTTTCCAGTTAAAGGTATTACGTAACGTATTAAGAATGGTGGTCAAATCTGTAGTCTTAACTTAGCGTTGTGACAAATATTTGTGCAAGAGATAACCATCAAAACCGTTGTTTTTTTCCCCACTTTTTTTTCACCCATTAAACATGACTTGCTGTGGGTGCACGTTAACAGGGATGGAGCTGTCTGTCTGTATTACTATAAATGGGGACAGGGACAGTCTGATTGATCACTGAGAATATTAAGCAATGCCGCTGCTATGAGAAACGGTAATGCAGACCCTCTCACAGAGAGATGTTTGCTGTGAGCTTTTTAATCATAAGAGCTTTTGTCAACATGCTGTCGCAGCAAAAAAAATATATACTTTTTTTTTTTTAAAGCCAGGAGGGGGTGACACTACCAATCAAAATCTTAACAGCAAACCCTGACAGGATTTGAAGAAAAAAAAAGGAAAAATACACTTAGGCAATGCTGGCTGTCAAGAGCCAACAAGAACCATGATCCATCTTGAAAATTATATATCAGTATATACACCATGTTTTCTGTACAATAAGCTGCTCCGGAACGTAAGACATGGCTACATTTGGGGTAAAAGGAAAACTGAATGTTCACAGAACCATTCCCTTAATCCACCAATCAATGCAAACACTATGAATGTTGAGAAATTATTAACCAATAACTTTAGAAACAGATTTTTTCCTGATACCATTTAAAATATGGCACCTAACAAATGCATTAAAGCCTAAAAGCGCTGCTCTTTTTTTCTGAGCTGGCTCACTTTTTTTTCCTAGCTGGCTTACTAGCCTAACAAGCGAGAAGCAAGCCACTGCAAAGACGGCAAATATTTTATTGCAATCTTAGAACTCGTCGACAAATCATCATTACACTGAAAAGCATGAATTACTCCAGAGGCAAGAAACAGACACGACTTCTTGGAAGATTTTTATTTTTACTTACTGCTGCATAGCGATATCCAGTTGTTCATGCTGAAGAACTGCACCAATGCTAAGATCCTAAACATCAAAGGCTATCATGCTATCAAAGACTGGTTATGATACAAAATTGCAAATTCTGTCAAAAAACGCTGTGGCTGAGATATAATACTGCACTATAGAATACTACATGTAATATACTACAATAACATGATTGCAAATGACATATTACACACAAGTTTTATGCTGGAATGATCCTTTAACGGATTATTAGTATGTTCTCTCAGAACACCAAAGAGCCCTTTTGTCCTGTAATACATAATTATTACTGAAAGGTCAATATTAACACAGGAAACGTCCTGAACGGGTTTTTTTTAAATAGGGCTAAATCCTTCCAATTTCCCAAACAATATCCCTGGCAAAGCGTCATTATTCCCCCAGGTTTGGAAGACTGCGGCGCTTAATAAGACATAAATTGGTACACGGCTCTTAGATGAGCAACAGGACGACACAAATGTCCCAATAGTGAATCTAATGAATGGAGAAGTGCCTTCATAATATCTGACCCACTGGAAAGGCTTATATATCCAAACAGAACCCCCAAACACCTACACCATCAGGATCACACACAGTATACTGTTCGGTCCTCTACACACACACAGATGCTCATCAGAGAGACAGAGTGTGTGAGAGAGTGAAATGGAAAGGAGCTTATTGCTGAGGGAGTCGTGTTGGTTAAACAATCTGGCAGTCCTGGATGTCTCTAAAGAGTAACACAGAGTCTTTCAGTTCCATACAGTGACCTATTCATTTAACTATCGAGATCTCTGGTGGGGGCGACAAAGAAGCTTATGATAGAGAGAACGAGAAAGCGAGTGAGAACGTTTCATTATCTATTGTTCGAGCAGAACAAACAGCTTGAGAGAACTATCAAATGCAAGAAAACATAATATTCCACAAAAAAAAAAAAAAAAATTAAATGTTCGCTTATTTAGTTTTGCACCGGAGCAAGCAATGAAAGTGTCCCTCACCCAAAGTCTTTTCTGTAAATGCACACACAAATCTTCATGTGCGTTCCATAAATGGCATTGTTAAGCTCCCTAACCTCTTTTTTTAAATTAACAATTTTGTCAAATCGAAAGTAGGAGCAGTCCGTATTTACACATTTAGGTTCAAAGCGGAACTCTATTATAACCCTTATCCCTTCCAGCGTTCTGCTATAATTCCACCTTCAAACTTTGAGAGGTGGGTGAAGTGATACCCAAAATGCTTTGAAGAAAAAAGTGATTCTGGTTGTCCAAGATGGCTGCCTTCAACGTTCCAGTGTTCAACTACACAGTAGTAGTGGGCAGTATGGAGGCTTGATCCTATATACTGGTTGTAATTCTTGTAAAACAACGTATTATACATAATCCACATAGAACGCAATGTGACAGAGCGAAAGACTGAACAACGCAAAAAATAAATAGAGCGTGTGATTTTCTATCGCGGTATCAACACTGGTTGGGCGCGACAACGAACACACAGTACCTGAAAAATCGCTCGCACGCATAATATGTTTCCGTGTTATCTCAATAGTCCTTTAATTTTTTCGGACTTTGAATAAAAGCCATTTAACATTCATGTGTGCTGCCATATGGTTCGTTCCAGTAGATTGGGATTTATGGTATGCTGCCGTCGCCGTTGATGGCGGGCCAATTTTTTGAAGACATGCACCGTCCAGTTTGACGTCTTCCATTCTTTCTCACTTGTAGGTCACGTTTTTACACAGACCTTTTAAAATAGTCTATTTTGTGTAAAATCCATCAAAGGAATTACCATATTAAATTTTAGGCTGATTGGGAGATTTCTGACCATCTTCCCAGAACATTACCATAACTACTCAGAAAGCATGCACTCCTTAAAAAAAGCACTAACAAATGGGTAAAGTACCGTAACTGCTGGAGTAGATCACCTATCGTAAATACAGCAGCAAATGGGCAAACTACAGTAGCTGCTGGAATAGCACACCTAATGTAAATTCAGTAACAGATGGGCAATCTACCGTAACTGCTGAAGTAGCACGCCTACCATAAAAACAGTAACAAATGGGTTAACAACTGTAGCTGCTGGGGTAGATCACCTACTGTAAATACAGCAGCAAATGACCAAACTACCATGACTGCTGGAGTATCATGCCTACCAGAAATACAGTCACAACTGAGTAATCTATTGTAACTGCTGGAGTAGCAGGCCTACCGTAAATAAAGTAAACAAATGGCCAAAATAGAGTACAGCTAGAGTATAACACCTACTGTAAATACAGTAACAAACGGGTAAACTACCATAACTGCTGAAGTATCATGCCTACCAGAAATACAGTCACAACTGAGTAATCTATTGTAACTACTGGAGTAGAATGTGTACCAAAAAATACAGTAACAAATGGGTAAATTACAGTAACAAATGGAGTAACAGGCCTACTGTAAATACAGTAACAAATGGGCAAACGACAGTAACAAATGCACCCATTACAGTCAGGCTAGTGCAAAAATAATAAAACATACTGTATGTCGCTTTACTGTATTAAGCTGCAGCACCTGATAGAGGTAAAAAAATATCTTATAGTCCTGAAAATGTGATAAACGAATTAAATATGTCATCTGATATTAAAAGGCCTATACTGGTTTCTAGAACTGTCTAATACTGAATCATATAGGCTACAAAAACTGACGGAGGTCAGGAGCAGCCTTCAAGAACCTTCTCAGAGCCATGTACAGTTTATAATCAATACTTAGCAGTACTAAAGAGAAGGTGAATGAATAACCATTGGTTATATACATACATTGGTCATACAAGCACATATCACATCTGCCACAGGGAGTCTGTTCCATACACTGCCTTCTAAGATATTGAGAGGACGCTGTCCTGCCTTGCCATTTGACCCTACCAATTTGAGGCTTCATGTTTGTGAGCTGACCCGCCACTGTTAGTTTAGATCTTTTCTTCCACGTCCATTTCTGCAGGCATTTCCTTTCTCTTGTAATTATTTCCTCCTTTTTCTAGTTCAATCTGGTTTCTTCTAAAGAGCCAAATTTTGGGTTGTCTACAGCTTCTTTTTGGGGGGGCAGTCAAACCTTAAAACCTTAAAAACGCTTCTAATGGGTTTTGGTGAAGTTGCCACATGACAGACTTGCAATATTTTAAGATTTGATGGTGTTACTTAGAGCATCTGCTCTGCCATTTTGTCTGGAACAAGTGAAGTGCTTCAATTAATGTAAAATTTGCATAATTTGAGCCACTTATACCTGAGCTCCAGTGATCATCTGGAGACAGCAGCTGATGGTGTGACCTTCACTTGTTTTGTATCAACTCGCCAACTTTTTTTGCACCAAGAAAATTCCAAGCATTTACAAATTATTGTGTTGTATTTTGTTTCTCACTTTTTTTGAAGGAAGAATACCAATATCCCAGTCACAGAAATAGCAATATTCTTGAAACAAATGGGGGCAGGCTAACAACCAAAGCTGGAACTTCCCCAACATGAGTCTTGATACAGAAGTCATTTTATAGTCCCCCTTGATGAGCTAAGAATGCAAACAGGTGAATGTGGATGGATCCAGTGAATAGTAGGCCATGGAAGATGAACGCTCATAGGTGTTCCAACAGGGAGGTGTGACGGTTCTGCTTTGAGATGCATGGATGGTATTGCAAGGATTACTAAGGTTATAAGGATGCTTTGCAAAATGGTAGTTAAACTCACAATGGATTTGACTTGAGCAGTGTAAGCCTTTAAAGTAGTGCCATCATGCCATAATGTTGTCCAGGACTGGGGATGGTGGTTCCTCAACAGGTTCTTGGCTAAGCACCAGAATGTTGTTAGTTCAAAACTCGGGACTGCCAGAGAGCCACTACTGGGTCCTTGACCAAGACGCCTTGGATAGGATTCTACCTTTGGATAAAATCCACTACCAAACAGATGGATATAAAGTCCTGGATACAGGAAATGTATTTTGCTGAGGGCATTCTACTGAGGACATCACTACCAGACCCCTATTACAAAGAACTTTGATTTGATTATATTCCTTTTCTGAAAAGGTCATGTTTTTTTTTTCTAAGAAAGGCTAACAATAGTTTTCCTCTCCTTTACAAATAAAATGGGGAAATGGTCGAGATTGCTTACGATGTAAGTGAACCAATTTTTTTGTCTGGCCCTGAGAGTAAAAAACACTGATGGGTTCTCCTGATCGGCTGACCCCAAATGGCCTCCAAAGTCATACGAAGCCTACTAAATTTCCCACAAGACCCTATTTCTATTTGCTTTCCCTGCACAAGACTTTTCTGCCTAGTTACTATTATTTGCCAAACACCAGCAGGGTCTCCATGGGGGGCTACCATTCTGACCCCATAAACAGTTTCATTCCACTATTAGGTCACATTTCTTGATATTTAATTTATATTTGCTGTAGTGCTACATTCCCGGCTGAAGGGTTCCAGCTCCCATAGTGCAGCTAAACTTCAGAATAGGGTTTGGTTTGCTTTTCCATGTATCTCTGGATCTGATGTGTGGGCCTCACATAATTACAACCATCAGAGCATCTTGTTGTCTTTCCTTTTTAAAAAGAAAAATCTATTTAAATGCAGCAGTTGAAGCCAACAAAGGAATTGGGGTGACCCTCATTTTGAAGTGTCAGGACGGCTCTTCTAAATCACTTTGTGCATAATGAGTTATAAAAAAACATGCTCCTCTTGAGAACGTGTCAGAAAACACTATCACAAGTCGCATCGCTACCCCAATCACAACAAGAAGAACGCAGATGAGCACACACAATCCAGATTGAGAGGGGTGACCCGATCCTCCCCCAAAAACTCGTCTCGAATTGACATGAATATGTAAATTGTGCCGGAGAAAATGAAATGCAAATAGACTGGCACAACAGACAAGTGCATCTGATGGGAGGGTGTGTACGTGTTTTGTTTCTGGTTTCGTTACGATTTGTGAATCTCAGTGGCAGTCTGGAATGCTGAAGGTTAACAGCGCGGCGGCGGCTTGTAAATTATTAAGGACGTCCACGCCGACTGGAAAACAATCCTGCGTTAACGCAAGTCAGAGTCAATAAGAAAACCGCTAACATGACTGTGGAAAGTGGAACAGACTGGGGAAAATGTCTTTTGGAAAGAAAAAAAAAACAAGAGAAGAACTATGCATTAGAGTATAAAATGATCTCAGAAGAATTTATACCATTTATAGATTTACATTATGAACACTACACGCATTTTGATCTTGACCCAATGTGTCTTGCCGAGTTTAGCGTTAAAAAGAAAGTGCGACCCAAGCCGGAAAATGACCAAATGGTGATTAGGACCGACAACACTGAAACCTGCTGCTCTGCAAACATATAATGATTCCCAACAAATAGCCAATAGGTTATGGCCCAATGCCGACCCACATTTACTACTTTCATGGCCCACATGCCAACGTGAAATGATGGTGATGTACTCGTCTGAATATGGCTGCCGAGAACACAACAACTCAACCTTGACGAGACCGTATCTGAGACATGATATGGAGCAGAACTTGACATGCTACACAAGCATTAGATTTGGTTCGTGGCATTTGGGCCTTTATTTGGCTCAGATTCCAAATTCCATATGCCTTGAACAAACCTTAAATATGGCTGCTTAATCAAGGGCTGTTTTTGGCCCAGTCTACTCTTGCCGTTGCCGTAACTGACCGTTATGTG
Organism: Olivaichthys viedmensis; assembly: GCA_028565825.1. Classification (NCBI taxonomy): domain Eukaryota; kingdom Metazoa; phylum Chordata; class Actinopteri; order Siluriformes; family Diplomystidae; genus Olivaichthys; species Olivaichthys viedmensis. The sequence goes on along the minus strand of JAOUQW010000047.1, from coordinate 4,732,068 downwards.
CCTAAACTCGACCATATGTGGTCTGGAATCGTCTGCTATCTGGGGTCCTTCAAATTGGAGCCCCTTTTGACAACTGTATTGGGTTCAACTGTATTGGATAGCACTGGCAGCTTCGTTGGAGAACCATTTTAAAATGGTCACAAGTGTGCCTGCATTCATTACAATTCCAGGCAATGGCTATTCCAAATGGCTTAATTGCGAATTTGTATGGTCCGGTAGCCAAGTTACTGATCATGCTTTTAACAAGACTGTGAGATCATGGCTTTTTAACAACGTATCCTCGGCAAAAATATATATATATATATATATAAATAAAAAATTCCAATCAAACCATAGTTCATGTTGTATTTGTTATTTCTCTTTTTGCCTTTTGTACAGGGATGAAAACATGATTCTGGAATGCTTCCAAATTCTACTGGAACAGCATGTAGTGTCCTCAGGTGGCCATCTGATGTGTGTGTACAGGGACCCTGCATACCCTCTGCGTGCGCACCTGAAGGCCCCCTTTGCAAAAACTCTCATGTTTGAAAACAGTCTAAAAATTGATCTACGTAGCATCGGAAAGCTAGAACTCGTGAAGACAATCTCCTCAGCGACTGTCTCCGTCTTCGCTTCTCCTTATAAATAAACCAATCTGACGCATGCAATTCAAGCACAAAGCTATTAAAAGGAGCCCGGCAGAGGTGCAGGCACTAACTGACCAGAAACAAGTGCAAGATAGTTGTAGGAAAAAGAAAGACGAGTGTTGGAGAAAGTGCTACAAACACCAGTCAGAAGCAGGCAGTCCAAAAAAAAATTTAAATAGAAATCTTGAAATAACAATATTAACAAAAATAAAGAAGTATATGTAACCACAAGGAACAGAAGTCATCAATAACCATGAAAGGTAACAGCAAGGCAAAATGTACAGTCAACTCCAGAATTATTGGCACCCTTCATGAAAATAGGGAAAGTTAGGGATAGTTTTATTTTAACTCAATATTCTTTTTTAAACCTAGTTTTCTAAAGCTCTTTTTTCTGCAAAACACTGGTTTAAAATTATTGGCACTCCTACAAATTTATATTTGGTGAAGCCTCCCAGAGAGAGTAGCAGCACTGAGCCTCTTCAACTCAATTCAGATCCAAGGTGGCCGATGAGATGCAAACACTGCAAACAATGTTGTGTCCCACAACCATTTCTGTGCAACATGGATACACTCCACAAGAACAAGCTATTTAAGCTATTTTCAGTCATTTTTCAAGCTATTTTCAGTCAACTTGCTAAGTAGCTGCTTTGCTATTTAGCTAGTGTGCTGCTTAGCTAGCTTGTTAACTAGCTGGCAGAATTGTGAAGTTACATCAGCTGGACTGTACAGACGCTGTAGTTGGATACACAAAACCCAATTTCAACATATCAAATCAAATGTTAGGGTTTCCTGTTCATATTAATAAACAGCAGCTGGCATTTTTGCTGTTGTGAAAAGAAAATAGCATCGGATCATAATGCCTTCTGGGTAAACTCGCTCTTGCTCCTGGAGTCCACAGTCATGTTGACTTGATCCCACAAGCCTCCAAGAGCTTGTATAACAAATGTCACCTGAACTAATAAAGTATTGGCACAGGCCCTAAGATGGTGACGGGGATTCCTCCAAGGGAGAGTCGGCGAGGACAAGTCAGCGAGGGCGTGTTAAAAGCAGTATTGGAACGCAGCCCGGGTTTGCTATGGGACATAATCAACGCCGTAGAGAGCTGAACTTGAGCAGTGCTGTCAGCGTTATTCATGCGTGACCTTCCCAAGCAGTGCAAGTGTTTTACACACACCGTACGCCAGAGTCCTTATTCAGCATCAGGAAAAAGTCCCTCCGACAAAAGCTCGGCATTACAGGTTCAGCATATGTTCTGTTAATGTAGCCAGTAGTAATTTAACCAACACAGAACACAACATCTTTAGGGTTCTTTATTCCGACCAAATAAAATGTTAGCAGGGCTAAAATTTCACAGAATAAAGTGCTATAAATAAAATAACCCAATAAAATACGGTAGTGGCCATCTAAACTCAAAACATGAAAAATATACTCACAGATGCACTCATGACTTCTTATACGCCATTTTCGAGCACCCAAACGATAAATCTGAACCTTTATTCCAATAAACACTCGAGGCACCCGAACCCCAGTCATAGCTCACATGCTCATCTTGCTCAGCTTCAGATCAATTCATGCATTTTTATTACCCACATAACACCACATTTTGGTATGTGATCTTGTGACTAGGTAATAGTGAATAGGTAATCTTAACGTTTTAGTGTGCCTCAGTGTTGCGTCTCCAAAGAAGCCAGAATAATCAGGAAAATTAAAGTGGTTTTTTTTTAGAAGGAAGTATGCCATTATCAAAATTACAATATATATAACCCTTCCAACGTTTTAAAAGAAAGAAAAAAAAGAAAAAAGAAAGGAAGTTAGAGGACAGAAGAGCTGTGGGATGGTTCTGTGGTGTCATATTTGAATTACTCATCAGTACCTCAACTTATCATTTAGTAGCCTGTTAGATTTGGGGCAAAAACCCTCTTGCAAGCCGTGGTAATATTTGAGTGAATGTGAATGCGGTAGGGATTTTGTGTGCTTACTAGTATTAATAAGATGCCTCAAGTTCTTTTTGCCTAATACGATTACATCATGCACTTACTTAACACCTACATACAGTATTGAAGGCAGGGGGACATGAGCTATAGCTGATATGGTAAAGTTAAAACTTTCTCCACAGTTGCATCACGCAGTCCCCCGGAATGCACTCAGACGTTATGGAAAAGTTACATAACTGCTTATTACGGTGGACAAACAACAACCTGGAACGATACTCCTCATGCTCGAGGTGACACGTGTATGTAACCGCAGTTTCAGTTGGAATAAGGATCACTAACTAGTATTTGGTGGGACATTTGAGGAGAAATGTCAGTAAAGTGCTTTTAATTTAATACCTTATTAAATTTCCCAAAATAAATACTTGAAAGACTAAATGAAACATCTAAAAATACATTTTGTCGGCTGCTTTATATTATGGAGATCTACATGATGTGTAATGAATAAAACCATGAGTGTTGAATGAAAATAGACAGTTGAGTCCAAACTTTTGAAGAGGTCGCCTGATTTTTTCTGTGATATCATATCGTCATATTGCCCATCCCTAAAAAAATGTATCATGATGTTAATATATTGCAATATCCATATCATATTGTTAAATTGCCCAGCCCTAAAAAATATATCACGATGTTAATATATCACGATATCCATATCATATCATCATATTGCCCAGCCCTAAAAAAATGTATCACGATGTTAATATATCACATCGTGATACATTTTTTTAGGGCTGGGCAATATGATGATATGATATGGATATCGTGATATATTAACATCATGATACATTCTTTTAGGGCTGAGCAATATGATGATATGATATGGATATCGTGATATATTAACATCGTGATATA
>JAOUQW010000047.1:4708410-4728499 GCA_028565825.1 Olivaichthys viedmensis | reverse complement strand
GGCAATATGACGATGTGATATATTAACATCGTCATATTGCCCAGCCCTAAAAAAAATGTATCACGATGTTAATATATCACGATATCCATATCATATAGTCATATTGCCCAGCCCTAAAAGAATGTATCATGATGTTAATATATCGCGATATCCATATCATATAGTCATATTGCCCAGCCCTAACTGTAAACTGTGATATTTAGTTGGATGGTTGTCAAAGTGTGAATATATCAGATCATTCCAGCCCTGTCGGTGTGAGAATCAGGGCTCTCTTGCGCCTTCAGTTCAGCCTTATAGGAGTTCTCATAGCCACAGCGAGCCAGGCAAAACCGGGCGAGCCAACAGTGAAAGTTCACATTTGGCACACACTTCCCTCGAGTTACTTTCAAAGGCGGATAAAGGACGATCTTTACACTCCAAAGAGCACCACAATTGCCTTGAACTGCGTTCAACTGGCGTGCGAGATTCATTCGTTGCCAGCGGAGAGCAGTACACATTCTCTAAAAGGTTCTAGCTGAATCTGGAGTCTCTGTGCCTCGGAGGAAAGCGTTGGTCATGCAGCGCGGGTTTGATTGTTTCGGGATTTACGCACGCTTCGGTCCGTCATGGTTTAATGACTGAATATAAAAGCCAGTGAGTTTTAATTGAAATTATTCAAATGACGCTCTTGATTGCCAAACAGTTTCACTATCAGTGGGAGTCCTCCACTGTGGTGTATTCTAATTCTGAATCTTAACCAGGTTCTCAAAGTGAAATGTTTACATGAATTAAAATAAAAAATCTGATATCTTGGACTATGTTTGAGGGTGATTAAACAGATCAGCCGCGTCGCATTATTTATCACACTATTCTACATTACAATCAGCGTAACTATGGACACAGAACAGGACTCCAACACATATTTATTCATGTGGCAGACGCTTTTATCCAAAGTAACCTACAAATGAGGCTGAATATAAGCCAAGTATCAAGCTGAGTGCTGAGATTTGATCTCACAACCTTCTGGTTGCTAGCAAATCATCTTAGATCAGCTTTTTGTATAAAAAAAGAAAAGGAATTGTGTATCTAATAACTAAAAAAAAAAAAAAAAAAAATTAAGTTTCATTCCTTTCCAGCACATTTTATAAGCATATATTTTTTGTGGTTTTTTTCGCACAATAAGTCACTCTGGATAATCCCTCTAATTTCTGTCTGCTTAATAAAAAAAAAGAGAAAAAAAAGAAAGAAAAAAAAGAAAAGAAAAACACATACAGTACATTAATATCCATGGAATCCCTATAATGCCATGGATTTATATATTTTATTTATTTAGTTTTACCATGACAGTGAGTTTATTTTACTTGTTTTCTTGCGATCTCGATTCAATATTACAAGATTTTTAAAAAATTAAAAATTCCCCAGAGATGACACAATATTTTTTTTCGCGATCTGGAGATAACGAAACTTTGTGTTCCTGTGATAATGACATAATTAATATGAGATTATGCAACGTTTTCCTAAAGTTACAAATTGAATGTGCAGAGGCTGTATATATCACAACCTAAGCCTATTCCTACATTATTAAGATAAAAGTATGAGGTTGTCTCCTCGTGATTTAGTTTTTTGTGGAAAGCAGCGCAATTTTTGATACATTTTGTTTTTTCGCGAGATCTCAAAATGAATAAGTATTGCCGTTATCTCTGAAAAACAACTGAAAATTCCATTAGTTATTTCGTGATGATATCATAAATAACTCAAGATCGCAAGAAAACAAATAAAATTAACTTGATGATAAATATGTGAATACGTGAAGTCTTTTAGGACTTCAATGTCGCCTTAATGCTCCAGGTATTTTAATTTATGTTATGTTTATATTATGTTTGCATTGCCTGTAAAAGGCCACTTTAGCGCCCCCTATTGGTATAGCCTAGTTGAGTGTTTTTACCGTAATTCCTCTGTTAGCCCTGAAAAATATCTGTTTTAAGTCCATCTTTACCAAGAAGTCTTTATATAGCAATATAATTCACTTTAGAAGTAGCTTTTATTTGTCTGATCACTGTTACTACGATAATGCTCATTTTCCATTAGCGTGGCTATGGGACTTTCAATGTTATGTTAGCTCCAAGTATACCTTAACGTAACTACAATAACACACCTATTGTAAAAATGCGAACAAATGGCCAAATTACAATTAGACTGAGGCAAATTAGGTTGATTCGCTAGGTTTCAGCAATTTCTAGAGGGCAAAAAAATGCATATTATAGTCTAGAATTTTTTTTATTTATCCTGGTGATTCATGTGACTTAGTACTAGTATGTATAAGCAAAGTGCCAATTATAGATGGCACCGATCCGATGTCCAGTATCGGTATCAGGCAGATATCAGCAGAAAACGCTAGATTGGAAATTGAAGGGGAAGAAAAAAAGAATGAATCTGATCCGATTCTGTAACAAATCTAACCTTATACAGGGACGTTTTATCGCTGGAAACAGTTTTGTTTGCATATTGATTTTATTATATTGGGAATTAATAAGTATTACACTGGAATTACACTTCTTTTATTTTTAATTGTCTGATTTTGCACACATTTGCATTGTGATATTTATGGGGGTTCTTTTATTTTTTTTTAAGTTCATTAGAATTTTAAAAAGCTGCGGATTCAAGTTGATGGCTGTGTATTTCTTCCTGTAGGGTCATTTTAGGCCTTCAATTGCTTCAATGAAAAAGCGCTCATTTTAAAGTAGTAGTACTTTTTTCTTTTTTTTTTTCTTTTTTTTATATCGCTTGGTATTGGCCGATACTCAAGGTTTTAGTATCAGTATGGGAAAAGAAAAAGTGCCAATACATTTCACAAAGAAGTGCAAAGGACAGTAGAGCTCAGCCTAAAGATTAAATAAATAAATAAATAAAAAATAAAAAAGTGTGAAAGACAAAGAGCATCGTCCTAAAAATATCTAAAGGAGAAGTAAACCTGAAAGTAAATAATTCAATAAAACGAACCACACACCCACAGCGAGCCTCTTAAGCCATTAGGCTGTATGGAACTCTACTGAAAGGAACATCTAAATCCTTTCTCCTCATGCCTGATGGATTTCGATATGCACTGCTGTGGGCACCTAATCGCATCAAATAAGAAGCGCTGGCGAGCGCTGGCGAGCTAGGACACTGCAGCATTCAGCCCATACGCAGAGACTAACATTCTGACTTTGTGATAGAAGATCATATACAGTCTAAGACCACAATTAGGAACTGTTTCCAATTCATCACAACTTTTATCAAATATAACATTTGACTCAGCTGAAACCATGAGCTGAAAAAAGGCCTCGTATGAAAGTGCAATTTGTCTCAATGTCCTGTTCATAAACCTCTTAATTTTTTCAAGTTGTTGTGATGTAATACATTTCATTCAAATAGTAACACATGTACATTCCGAAGATACGCTCATATTTATTAATGGCTCCTAATGTGAGTCATTATCCCTGCTCCTTTCAATCACTTTTCTTGTGAATTATGATGGAATTCTATTTGAGGGAATAATTAAACCACAAGGCAAAAACTGCGTTTTCAAATGCAACCGGAGCGGTGGAAAAAGCAGTTTCAGTGTGGACGGAAGGCCAAAATCTAGAAAAACTTGTACGTTTGCAAATGTTTCTGTATTAGTTCTTATTAGGTGATCAATGTAAACATCTTTTTCTTGTCTTAATATCACTTTTTGGACACATACTTTGTTGTTGTGAGTTTTTTGTTTTTTATTCATTTATTTATTTATTATTAGTCATTATTAAGGTCCCATGTTCTACTGAAAGTAAAACTTGCGATCTTAAACATTTAAATTAATAAAGAATTGATTTATAATCGCATCGAACTAACATCACATAATCAGCTGCCTATGTAAGTGAAATGTTCCCAATGCATTCGAGGTTGCCAGATTGGTGTTCCGGGCCCAAACCGGTTAAAAACCTGCCCAGTTCACGAGAAACCAGCCCAAACTGCAGTAATGCCAAATGATATCTACCAGCCCAAGGCAATTTGCTTCAGCCTGTGACTCAATGTAGCATATGTAGTAACTAAAAATAGCATAATTGGGGAGGAAATTCGGCCAATCTGACAGCTCTGAATGTACCTCCAGCAATGTCAAATGAACTAAATACATTACCACAAACACAATGCACAGGACGAAAACTAAATGAATGTCGCAAACATTTACATATCAAAGCCACAAAGCTGTAATTAGAATTAAAACCCCTTTCCACTGTGTTTATGAAATCACAGAGTCATTTGATTATACTGATGAAGTCGCTGCTAATGAGACTTGTGTTTGCTATAACCAGCTTATATGGCAACATCAACACTGCTTCCCGGTGATCTCCAGGCAATTTAGTAGATCTCTTCCATCAGCTGGGTTGAGGCAAATTAACTATCCAAACACAATTAAATGACCTGAACACAGGGTCCTTTTCTGTGGAACAAACTGCTGATCCCTCCCTTTGATGGGCAAGATAGCAAGAAAGTACATAGTACCCACCTTTAAGAAAGTACATGGTTACCCCCATTTGATAGCCAAGTTAGCAGGAATGTACATGGTACCCCCCTTTGATGGCCAAGTTAGCAAGAAAGTACATGGTACCCACCTTTAAGATAGTACATGGTACCCCCCTTTGATGACCACGCTAGCAAGAAAGTACACGGTACCCACCTTTGATGGCCACGTTAGCAAGAAAGTACATGGTACCCACCATTGATGGCCAAGTTAAAAAAAAGAACATGGTACCCCTCTTTTGATGGCCACGTTAGCAAGAAAGTACACGGTACCCACCTTTGATGGCCACGTTAGCAAGAAAGTACATGGTACCCCCCTTTGATGGCCAAGTTAGCAAGTAAGTACACAGTACCCACCTTTGATGGCCAAGTTAACAAAAAAGTACATGGTACCCCTCTTTGATGGCCACGTTAGCAAGAAAGTACATGGTACCCCTCTTTGATGGTCAAGTTACTTTATTTCTAAGAAAGTACATGGTACCCCCCTTTGATGGCCAAGAACGTAATGTGCATTTGTGCACAAAGTGTTGCTTCCAAAAGTTCAGTATGGCTGGCAACTTTTTGACCCCAGTAAGGTATTGCCATACACCAGAGAAAGTCAACATGGTGTTCCTTACCTAGAACCTACCTAACCAGTAAAGAGAATGTTTTCCCATAGTAAATTGTTTATATTGATCATTTGTACTTAGAATTTTCACTTAAAAATTTTAGTTCAGTGTTCAATAAATGGCTCGTCATAAGTAGTGTGTGTGTGTATTATAATACTATTATTAGACTTATACTATAATAGTGGCATAAAATGGACAGAAACAAGACAAATCGTTAATTGCAATAATTTTATGACAATTAATCCTCAGCTAAAATTTCATGATTGTGACAAGTACTGATAAGTAGATTCATTTCAGGTTTTCTTCATGAGCCGCAACTTTTCTCTCTTGCTTAATTGACATAGCTTATTTTTTGGGATGCTGTTTAGCCAGATAACCACAACGGACTATAGTCAGCAATTAAATAAATATTCTGATTTGTCTCAGCAAGAAAATATTAAGAACATGCAATAACATCAAAACATGGTCAAAAAAATGTGCCGACGTCTTCCCAATTAGGGAACCATTAGCATTTTACATGGTTGTGACGTAAACTGCATACGACGCTCCATCGTTGGCTAGATGTTTATGTCCTATCTGGGATACGGATACACAACATTTGTGATATTGGGTGGAACCATTATCAGACCTTGAATTTACCATACCACCATACCCATCTAGCCCTATTAGCAATGTTTGCAACTGCAACACAACCTTTAAAACTGTCACATCGATGCCAAGTCTGTCCCTGTTGACACACCATAGTGTGCACAGTCTGGCTTTTTTGATTTCCACTATCCTTAATGGTTATTGTTTCCTGTTTGCATTAACTCACTGTATTTGGTAATTGGTTCCCCTGTTGCTGATTCCTGTTTAAGCTCCTTGTGCTTCCCAACTACTTCTTGCAAAGTCTTCTACTGTATATCCTCTACATAAGCCATGTTTTTCTAAGTGTAGTTTCTTGTTTTGCTCAGCTCTCTTAGCTAGGCATTCCTTGTGTTGAGCTTTCTCTAGTTTTGACCCTGGCCTGTCTGTCTCAGTTTTCTAAATCATAATTACCCCGGGCTGTTTTTGGCAACCTGTGTTTTGACCCCTACCTGGTCTACCGACGGTGATTACTGGAGTATGCATTTGCATCTTGCACCTTACTCCAGCATCCATGTGCTACACAAACACACTCTAATCAGTTATTGGCTTTAGCAACCATATGAATCACCAGCATCCACCCACCTCCAACCCCCATGATGAATTTGCCACAAATCTAATATCAGTGCGTTAGATGCAGCGGAGGCTGCTTTGCAATTCCTACAGCAAGAAGAGATAAAAAAACAAAACAATTTCAAGTGCATGACTACTCGGGGAAAATAGAACGCAGTCTAGGACAAGTAAATAATTTAAAGTACATGACTACAGAGTATCTCCTTTGACCCACCTCTCTAACTGAGGCTTTCTCAGCGGCCTAAAAAGTTATGACATTCTCGCGTATAAAAAGGGCTGTATGCTGTACAAAGGGGAAAAAAAGAGGATTCAGATGAACAAAAAGAGACTTCAAGAAACTTTACTGAGGAACGTGACTGAGCGTGGCTGCTTCTGTGACCTTCCCAAGAAATGAAATGGAGAAAAACACCAGAGGGTGCATCGGTATGTACTGCATGTAACATGGAAACACATTATTGTTCCAGTAGTAAGAGCTTAATCAAGTTGCAAAAGCAATGTTTACCCCTACAGGGGTAAATTATGGAAAATATGCAGTTTGCTAGCCAAAACATTTAAAATGCCCACAGGGTGTTCTTTTGATCCAGCATGATCTTTTGCTATGTGTACAGCCTAACCGGGCGCACACTAAAATGGCATACCATGGTATAAAACAATCTAAGAGGAACTATAAGCCACTGTGTATGTAAAATCTTAGCTTGAAGCATTAAAATGCTACCATGTAGGTCCATTTACGTTTTGTCCAAGAAAAAAAGAAAAAAGGCAATAATACTTCAGGCAATGATTTCGCCACAAAAGCTCAAGTAAATCCAAAAATTTCCCATGTATATTTGAAGTCTGACTTAAGGTCTGAATCAGGTAATACCATTTTTGTCATTGCAAACCCTTCAAGATACTCAATTTCTTATTTTGTAGACTTTGGTCAAAAATGGTTACTTTTTGTGAATTGGAAAACCAAGTTTATATGTCAAATGAAGCAGATTTTGATTTTGGCTTATTACTGGGTGTTTCTGCTAAATAATATCTGCAATTATATTTTTGCAAACTGCAATTTTATTTTTGTAAATGTGCAAAATATCTGCATTTTTTTCCACATAATTTTAGTTGCTTTCTTAACCAATTTTTCCTGAAAAAAAAAAGTACAATAAACAAAAATTTGTCACAAATTTTTTGTTTTCTGTTTGACAAAAATGGCTTAAATTTGGTGTCAGGCCCCTTTATGTCACTGTCTACCCAACCAGCATTTTAAATGTTTTGTAGTCTGCATGTTTCATAGCTCTAGTGTTAATCAAAGTTGGGATTTTGGTAAAGCAAGAAAAGAAATCTGCAAAAATTACTTGAATAATAATTAATTAATTATGACTGAATTATTATTTTAAAAATCTATTAAAAAAAAATCCCATGTACTATTGGCCTCGTATGAAATTGCAATCTGGCTCAATGTCCTGTTTCATAAACCGCTTTACCATTTAAGTCTGAATCAGGTGGTACCATTTTTTTTTTTTCATTCCAACCCCTTGTAGTTATTATGTGAGACCCATTTTCTTATTTAGTAGTCTTTGGTTCAAAAGGGTTACCTTTTTTTAGTCAAATAAACATGGAAAATTTATTTAAAAAATATTATTTTTGGACAAAATACTAAAAGAAAAGTACAATTAGAAAAATTTACACTCTATCCAAACAGTTTGATTTTGTTTTTAGATTTGAGTTCAATGGACTTCCAAGACCAGCGTAATAAAGGATATTTATTAAAGATTTCAACATGAGTTGAATATATAACGGCTAACACAAATGTTCAATCCGATTTCATGCCAGATTCTTAGAACTTTTACTGAGTGGTAGTGATTTCATTGGACGATGCTAATTGGTGGTGATAAGGTTTCGTTACTGGTTAGCGATGTTAGACTTGCATTGCTTTTTCCAAAGCAAAATTACATTTTGTAAGTGCAAACCTGTATCTTGGTTCCATTTGAGGTAAATGGTAAATTTGTGCAAACCTGCACAGTTTTCCTTCCTGACACATTGCTTTTAAGTCTGAACAGCAGCGAGCCATTTATTTTAGGTAAATGAATCTGCAGATGGAGGAAGCAATTTGCCTAAGTGCAGTAAGGAATAAATCTCTCCTTCACAAGAACACAGAGGGTAAAAACAACATTAACTCTCAAGGACTATTCCGCTGTTTCTTTAGACGGATTTGATGAACTGCTAGTAAAAAGAAACGCATAGGTTCTGTTGCTTTCTAATACAGAGTCCATGAAATGGAGCGAGGAACGCTATAACTATAAACCAGGGACTCCAGTCCTGTAAAGCCACAGCCCTGCAGAGTTTAACATTCTTCAGGTCGAACACCTGATTTAAATCGTGAGCTAATGACCACGACCTTCACAGGCTGAATTTGGTGCCTTATAAGACTGAAAACTGGGGCTTTTCAGGACTGGAGGCTCACACCCCTGCTGTAAACACATTAGATAGAGCGGTTAAAGTGTCTGAGCAATTTCCTTCAAATCCACAACAGTAGTGAGACAGTCTGGCCGAACGCCAGAGCCGGAATCCATCCTGGATATGGTCGACGCTTTAATCACAAGCTGATCAATAGAGAAACAGAAGAAAATCGATGAAGGGAAAGAAAGAGAAATATTTTTTCTTTTTAAAGAAGTGCCTCTTACAGACAAATCTATTTTGTTTGAATACAATTAAAGAGCCGAATGTGTGGGCTTCTATTAGTTAAAGCTTGTTTCTAGTGTATATCCTCTAGCTTTATTGATCATTCCTTTCTTTTTGATCATGTTGCTGTTCCTGTTCGCTAGATTTTGTTTTGTTTTTTCCCCCTCTGGCAACCCGCGGAAAGACTGTATGTAAGTGCTGAGATGACAGTGAAGACAGCCAGTCTGTTGGGATTGAGAGTCAAGAGAGATTCTGACAGCTGGTCTGTACAGAGGTCACACACACACACATATGGCTTTGCGGGTTCATGGCCCTGTTTGTCAAACAGTCAGCCTGAGTGTGACGGTGCAGGAGGGCCAAAAAAGAGGCAGCGAAAGTGAACAGACGCCGACACACTCATGACGCCTGGCACCTGTTCGTCACAGACGGAATCTGAACAGTTGATGCCATTTGATTTGTTTTTTTTGTTTTTTTTTTTGTTTTTTTTTAAAGCTTGATCAAAACAGAAATTGCATAAATTATACCGTTTAACTAGGTTGATTTGCATATCGCAGATGATTAGCAATAATCTGGGAATAATCAGATCATCAGAAAATGAGCTTTAAGGCGTGAGGGGGTCTGAGAGAAGTAAATTACCGTGGATTTCTCCTTAATTAATCTACAGTCTCAGTTTTGATATAAATATATAAATCCTAAAAAAGAACACAGAACTTGTAGAGTGATATTTCAGGCAATACACTCTGATCAAAAAAAGGTCATTATTCTATTAATTCAACGACTGAGTCTTATTAAAACGCGAATGTTTATTAAGGGTGTGCATCTCTCCTTCTGAGACAGTACTATCCACATCTTGATATATTTAAAGCAGCCAGCGATTCAATACAATCTGATTTAGAGCTGTTTCATTGAAATACAATGTGACTGTGTATTGTGCTGTGAGGAGCGTGAGGCCACACCCCCTTCGCTGGTACTGACAGGGAGAGAGGATGATGTAGGGGGGGAGAGAGAGAGAGAGAGAGCAAAAGAGAAACGCACAATTCTGAATGAAACTCATTTGATCAAGTTTCTAAATAATAAACACTAGTAATAAAAAAAGAGCTGCTCGTATGGCTTCTGACTTTACCAAGATGCTCGTATCGATTCAGTCATGATCGCCTGCCAACTTTTGGCCGAAAACAATGTTCTGAATCTGTGCAGTGTCGTAAATATTGATTAATCTTTACAACCCTAGTTTTTATGTAGTATTTCAATAAAGGATATGTTTTGATTGAAACACAACCCACACAATACTGTATATGAAGTAAAAGACAGTGAGACAGGTGAAAAATGCGTCTACACTCTTACACACTGTTTCTACAACACTGACTACTATCAACCAATCTGATCCAGTCTCAGTCTAAAGGGAACTGTATTCACCAGTCTGATCCAGTCTCAGTCTAAAGAGAACTGTATTAACCAGTCTGATCCAGTCTCAGTCTAAAGGGAACTGTATTAACCGTATTAAATCGAGTAGAAATACTCAAGGACAAGGTAGCCTCCAATGTTGTCTACCGTTCGGTGGAAACATTTCGATTTCTGGTCCTATATATACAGCTTCAGATGTTTGCTGCCCTATTGGCAATCGAAAACTTCTTATGAGTAGGGCAAAGGTCATGATTTAAGCGAGACAAGCTACAACTCACACTCTCTTCCAGGCAGCTTTCAGTCTTTAGTATGATATATTACTCCTGAGTTGTCCATTCGAGATATATAAAGAAATGGTTTTCTGGGAGCAAAGATTTTTCCTGGATGTCTATAGGATGAAGTGTTTACCTGGGGCAGTTTTGGCTCAGCAGTTAAAACTCTGTGTTAGTGCTCTAAAGATGGTCATTTCAAGTACCAGGACTGTCAGAGAGCCACTGTTAGGCCCTTGAGCAAGACCCTGAAACCTCAACTGCTACTTTTTATGCTTGGATCGTATCCTATATTCATTGGAAGTCGCTTTGGATAAAAGTGTCGACCAAATGAAAGACAAATGCCTGCATTACTCACAAGTTTGCTTTCCATTTAAGCTAGTTATCAAAAATGTGAAAAGCACAGATTGATATAAGAAGCTACTGTAAATTTTGGGAAATTGCTTGCCCCCGTGAATGGGAACTCGCAATTTCGTCCACAGTCTGTCCCTGGATTTAAAACGTAGCAAAGTTTTGGATCTCTGAGCAACATTTATGATGCTAATCATTTAAAATCCTTTCCACAAATAAAAGGCCAATTTACAGTTCCTCCACGAGCGATTTACCAATAAAGTCAGAATTTTTAGTTCCGCTATTGATTCTGGAGCCTCCTGCTTCTCACCTGTGGATAAATTGTTGTTGACAGAGTCTGATTCCTGGCACTTTATTGCCAAAGCACATGACGCGCTATATGCAGAGTGTAAGGTGTCTTGCTGTGCTAGTAAAAGTGGCCAGAAGGGAGATAAACATAAATATTACAGAAGATGTTTGGTACATACAGTCCAACCTGAGCAACAATCTGTTAGCACAGAGTCAGTTTAAGATTGTCCATAAATTGCACATTACACCGTGTACAATTGCAAGACAGAGCCAAGGCAATATTCTCTGAAAATCATCAACACAACCATTTCTTTGGCCTCTTTTCCTTGTACTTGATTCATCTATTAATACTATTTCACCCAGTATAGAGAACCGAATTAAGAGAAATGTGTCTTGGTTAACTGGGTAGGAAACAAACCAAGAACCATTACACAGTGGTATAAAGCCCAGTATCGTTTAATTCTTCTTAAAAAGTGGAGCTATTTGAGGGAAAATTAGATTATGTATCCCCCTGCTCTGTATTTATTCACTTTTTTGTGACTGACAGTACGGCATTACTGGCAAAATAATGAATAAAAGCTGCACATTAATGCATAAAAACAAAACAAAAAAACCCCATCAGGCTCAGGGGTTAGCCACAGTAATTATTGAACTCCTGGGTTTTATGGACATAATAACTCTCAGTATTAATTATAGACAGAATCCGTAGCTCATACTGAGAGTTATTATGCTTTATTCATTAGCATGTCTTTTTAGAACGCTTCTGTTTAATCCAAGCATATTAGAACGGCACCTTATTAGGAAAATAACCGCACCACTATAATAATATCCGATGTATAATAGAACTTCGAGCGCAGTTAGCTCTGAGGAGCACACATCAAAACTATTTAACGCCAGCAATCCATTACAATTACAGGATGAAATCTCTTCTAATTACAGCTTCACTTCAAAAAGGCCATTTGAAACTGTAATAAAATAAATAAATGAACAATTTTTAATTTCCATGTCAGTTTGCATCGAGTACAAATGCTTGCCCTTGTAGGCGGATGCTATTTACACTAAACTCCAACACCATTAGTCAGGGGGTTTGATTATTGTTTTCAGTCTATACGTCATCCGACTCGTTCAGGGAAGGCGGAGTTTGGATAATTATTTAGTATTTTAGTAAATTGCGCATTTTTCGTGCCAAATATATATATATATATATATAAAATTTATTTTTTAATTATAAAATCAGACATTAGCTGTTTGTGCTATTTTTATGCGTATATAGGCATATCCTACTTTTACATGCTACTTAAGTAATATTCCAAAAAATATGCCACAAATATTAATTTGTACTTTTATTGTGACCTTTAGTGTTAGGATTGTAATGTGGACCGTTATTCGGAATGTATTTTGCTCCTGTAAATACTTCAATGAAACAAAAGATAAATAAGAGTGGAATTATATAATATTTCTGCATGTTAATATTTTTTCTGTAAAACAAGCAGCTTTTGGATGTGACAAAAAGACACATTTTATCTTTGATCCATATGCATACTGTATCATTATGTGCAAATAGATTCTAATGTTTCATAAGACCAAGAAAATCCATGCACATAATATCAGGCATTATTGATGTGACCTTATAAGCTACAGATGAACAGATTCGGTGGCTTTTAATTGAGCTCCATGGTCTCAATCAGCAGTAATCGATATATACAAAAAGATTGAATTGACATGAAAGAGGAAACAAAAGCAATATGGTGTAAACCAGCATTAGACTCGGGTAGAAGACGTGGCCTGAAGTGCTTTGGATGACAATATAGTTCACATTTGATTCGTATAATTATTTATTTTGTAGAAATGGAGTTTATGTGCGAATTACTGAAATTAACAACGTCTTTTGAGGAGAGTGTGTGACGATCTAGACATGCGGTTTGCATGGAGGCTTTAGTAAACTTGTAGTTCCAGTGCAAAAGCAAGCATGTCTTGGCTTATTGAGTACATTTGCGATAAAGGGGAATTGTGATCCTGTATTACTTGTCATCAGCAAAACAATTGAGTCATTAATACTCAGGTTGTTTATTCAGTATCAGAATTATCTATTAATGTAAAAAAAAAAATGAATTAAAAGGGAATAATCCTGTTACCATAAAAAAGCACTAATGAGCTAAACAGCTTCAAGTCAAACCTCTGCATTTCTGCTGAAACACAATCAATAGCAGCTTCGCTTCTTTTCTATTTTCGTCTCTGGTTTTATACAGAGCCCTCTTTGACCAAGTGCTGTTTTTAGAGGAGATGAAGAACGCCTTCTTCTCGGACAGATTGCCAACACACACACACGCCTTTCCAGTGTCAGAAATCGGTTATTCTATCCAACTGACGCGAACAAATCCCCCCAAAAAATACAAACGCCCACATTTTTATTTTTTGCTTATCCAGTAAACAAAGACATCTGAAGGACATCTGAAGAGAAAACACTGAAGCGCATTTTCGGTTCATTGCAGCTCCACTGATTGAAGACTTTTCAAAAGCTAAACAGGGAAGAAGAAAAAAAAAAGGAAAGATCTTCAAGTACCTGTTTTTACTCTGGAGATATTCACGTCCACGGGGAATTCCCTCAAAACAGCACTTTATACTTTCTCGCTGTCTCTTTGATTTGACAGCACTACCTGCGGCACCAGCTGCGGATGTATGAATGAACTCATATGATGACTCCCAGCAGTAACTCTGGGACTAAATAGCCCTTTATCAGGGATGAATAAAGTTTAATCATAAGCATATCATGACCATAAAGCTACAAGCTACATCATTCGTTTATTTTTACTTCATTTATGTAGGTTTTCAACCCTATTTTCATCAGGATCATCAGATGCGAACCACACCAGGCCTGTCACAAACCATAGACCCAGCATTACATAAAATTAAAAAAAAACACACACACACACAAAAAGTGTTGTTGACTCTGGGAAAGTTTTTATTGATTGATTGATTGATTTTAAGAGGCGTCTCTGCTCACCCAGAACGTCTCGTTCGTGACCTATGTGGCTGGCATATGTGGCAAATTAATATCGACTCGCAATCGCAAATTTGTAAGAATTCTCATGAGCTGCCCAATATGAAAAATTACAAACGGTTAAGGTGAGAGCAAAATCGTTCTCACTCATTAGAATTTATTTTTGCTAAATGTGTGGTGATTCAGCAAGACGTATCTAAAGAAAAAAGCTGATAAAATGAAGAATTAGCATTAGATCCCCATAATTTGGCAATTATTTAATTGCCATAATTTAATAATTGCCCATAATTAATCCCCATAATTTATAAGGACTATTATCCTGTTTTTTCCATTGTGCCTTTTATAGCGTCGCTTGTCTTATCCGAGGAAGCGTGTTACAGTAGCGCTTAATACTAGGACAATGGCTGTCCCACTTTAGCCAACGTCTAATTGCATCGCGGCTTTGGGAATAGTGACGATTCATGAGAGGGAATTCAAACATAATTAGCTCGGAAGCGAAAACGCATCATCACCCTTTAACACCAGCAATCCAGAGCCACGGAGAGACTAATTGAAATAAGAAGGGCTCTTTACTGTTAATCACTTCTTCAGTTGCAAAAGAAGGGGCTGTTGGAGAAGGAGAATACAAACAAAGCATCTCTTATTTATCAGAACAAATCCAAGTGGGCTCACGATGAAAAACATAACAATAAAATGGGTTTATGAGTCATTTTTTCGGCCTCGTTCAAATATTTTTGTCGGCTTTGAACTGAGCTGTTGGGTATCAGGATAACAAAATACAGATTTAGCAAACAGATTTTTTTTGTAACTGATTTGAAATGCAGTGGGATGGAGGTGATAAACACGACACATGGCTAAAAGCAATGATATTTTTGAGGCACTTTGAGGCATTCATGTTCTATTAATACTGATCTTTATGAGGCGCTGATCACCATCAGTGGATTCAAGGCCTCCAGGTTGTCCATTTGGTTATGGACTCATTTAAACTGTGGAGAGTCCTTTCAAATTCAAGTCGTGATAGATAATATCATTAGATTTCCTTTCCCTATGATAAATCAGTATGAATCAGGAAGTGTTTAGTATCGCATTGATTAATAGCTGAAAGTAAATTATTTGTGTTTGGTTCATTAAACCAGAATTAAAGCATGTGTAAGAGCAATTATTCTGTTCCGTGGTTGTACACAGGGTCCTAATTGACTACGTGCTCTTTTAGAATAATAAATGATACCTTACACTGAAGTTGATGCAGTGTAGTTAGTATTCGCAAAGGGTCGGCAATCCCAATCACAACTCAATTGCAAAATTTGAAGTAGTTCTGGCGTGCCCAAATGGAGCCTGTATGCTGTGTACTTTATACTGAATAGGGAAGTTAGTAATCTCCTCCAAGCGTGTGCAGCTGTTCGAAGCGATGCAGTGGATGAGTTCACATGTCATAGTGGAAGCACGGGTTAGCCTTTACTCTCCCAGGTACTATAAAAAAGACCTACTTTAGGTAGCGGGTGGAAATTGTGGGAAATGATTACATTGGGAGAAAATTGAGAACAAAAACAGAGCAATTCGAAAGAGTTAGAGCGGTTTTGTTTGAATTCATACAGGTCATGGGAAAAGGGAAAACTGCTGATGCCACCCCTCGCCATGGCTTTAATCATTCATAGCGTTTTATTATGACTCGACTCATGCATCTTCTTACAAATTTGCAACCATCCCTTCTTTCTTTGTTTCTGTCTCCCAAGCTGGTTTCACACTATTGCTCGCTGTTCAGGTAGACAGAATTCTGGAAGAATTATTTTTTTTTATAGCAATGCTCCAGGCTGGGCGGAAGTGGGTGTCGCTCTCTGGAGAGTGGAGAGATGTGTTTGTTTTAGCGTGGCGCAAATATTGCAAAAAAAGTTTTTATTAATATGATCTTGTGCATTGACCTGTCCACTACTGAGCTTAGCACAGTCAAAAGTTTCATCAGCACCTCCCTATCCCATTGAAGATAATGTGTATGGAAGTGCAGTGGTGAATTTTACATGAACAATGTGAATATTGATTCTCTCTGGTTCTAAAGAAGTCTTGCTCATTGGCCTGCTTTGCTCCACCACTTAGTATTCAGTAGTATCGCATAAATTTTTATCGATGCATTGTGTCAGTGTGGAGCTACTTAACAGCCTGGCAGGTAGCCAGAAAAGAAGAGAAATGAATGATGCTTATAATTTGTTTATTCATTGCTTGATTGCTGATGAGTTTAGGTCAGCTGTAAATCTCCATTGGGGGTGCACTGGTGCTCCGCTTCTCGCTCCCTTCCTGGAAAAAATCAACTGCAAAATAAAAATGAGAATATCTACAAAATCCGTTTTCTTGTCTTTTTTTTTATACAGTTTGGTGCTCGAATCGATATCATGCAAGAAAAATGGACTTAAGTTTAACGTCCGAATCACGTGTAACCAAGACAAGCCTCTGTTTTGGGCAAACTCCGCCCCACGTGTCTAACTTGAGTGTTCCTGTCTGAGCAGCTCCTAATACCACTAGTGTGCGCAATTTCCATATGAATTCCTCACTGCGCACTTAACTCAACTCTGAATATGGCCTAGAACCTGAAGGGTTCATCTTGTTCTCTGTGACTTTTGAGTGTACCATTTAACTCTGATTTTACAGTGAAATAAAACCCTGCTTATATTTACTTTGTTTGCAGGCAGCATACGTGCAAAATACGTGCAAAAGCAATATGAACCCTACACTCCAGCTCTTCTCGTACCGAACAGGTGGGAAATATTCTATTTTTACACATGCAAGAAAAAGCACAGCAAAGCGTGAAATGAATGCCTTCACAGTGAATTGAAGAGTCTGGATTCAGAATCAGTGAAACATGCGGCGTGAATTATGCAGTTGAGCTCAGCTCAGGGTTTTGTTGATGCTGTCTTATTGCACATGACCTGCAATGCAGCTTTACGTGTAGTTGTTAGTTGACACACTAATATGACTATGAAACAGGATCCGGGTTGGATATGCTGAGCACTGTAGAATGTTTAAGGGCAATGTCAACACATTTCAGAAACAGAAACAAAGTCGAATGTGAATAGAGTACATGTAGTTTAGACATTCGGCATTATAGTGGGGAAATAATCTCAGATCACGAGCCAAAAGAAACTCACACTCAGGCACTCAACATAGCAAATTCAAATCTATTGTCTTAAATTAACACTTAATTCAGCTGCACACTAATAAACACCACAAGAGTTCATTCAACACTGGCGATCTTGCCGTGTAGTACATGTTCTGTGTTTTATAGACAGGAAGGTGTCAGATGTAACCAATGTAATTAACTCATAGAAGTGGTCCAACATGACAGCCAGACAGAACCAATGTCAAACAGCCACAGACAGTGTCACTGAGATTTGAGAGGTGCCTTATTGAAGTCAAACCAAAGATAGAAACAGTGTCACACAAAATCAACCTTGAACAGCACAAAGTCCCTTCCTCGAAAAAAACGTCTCAGTGTAGGGAGGAACAGAGAAGAGGGCTTGGGGTAGAGAGGTTTCCCGTGTGGAAGCTTTACATGCATAATTTATTACTGATCATTTTTGGGTCAGAAGCATCAGGAGATTCAGTCTCTAAAGACCAGAAGCACAAATATCTCACAACCACCTCACCCAACAGCAAAAATCTCATTTACAAGCAAGAATCAGGGCTGGATTTAGAAAAGAGCACCTAAAATCCAACATCACCAACAAGCAACAACCAACGACCAAAACCTCATCAACCACCAGAACCTGACCAACCAGCAAGAATTCCACCAACCAGGAAAAATCTCAACAACCGGACAAAAATCTCACCAACCAGCAGAAAGCTCACCAACTAGCAATAATCTCATCAACTAAAAGAAGCTTGAATCAGGGCTAGATTAAAAAAGCACCCAAACAACACCAGCAAGCATAAATCTCACCATCGAGCAGAGACCTCACCAATCAGCAAAAATCTCACCAACCAATAAAAGTCTCACCAACCAGCAAAAATCTCATCAACAAGCAAGAATCTCATTATCTAACAGAGACTTTAATCAGGGCTAGATTAAAAAAATCACCCAGAATACAACACCACCAACAAGCAAAATTCTCACCAACCAGCAAGAATCTCACAAACTTGAAAAGAAATCTTCCCAACTTTCACCAACCACCAGAGACACCACCAACCAAGAAAAATCTCACCAACTAGCAAGAATCTCATCAACAAAAATTGAATGAACAGAGACATAGATCAGGGCTAGATAATAAGCACATATAGTCCAACAACACCAACAATCAAGAATCTCACCAATCACCAGAGGCCTCATCAACCAGACAAATTCTCACCAACCAACAAGAATCTCATCAACTTGAAAAAAAAATCTCTCCGACATCAGAGGTTTCACCATCCAACAGAGACTTCACCAACCAGCAAAAATCTCACCAAACACCAGAGACTTTAACAATGAGCAAGAAACAAACCAGCAAGAATCTCATCAACCAGCATGAATCTCTCCAACATCAGGTATCTCACCAATCATCAGGGATCTCACCACCAGCAAGCTCTCTACAGTGTGCTTCTTGCTCATCATCCATTAAACATTGGTCATTTCTCAATTATCATTCCTGTCACTGCAAACACTCGTCAAGTTTGCATATAGAATAGACTCTAATCCCGAAAGTCCCAAATTCACCCTCCGAGAACGTTTGGCATACGGGTCAGGAGCCTGTCCACGAAGCTTTATTTAATGGACAAGAGTTCAGACATGTTAAGGAAGGCTGGAAGGCGTAAAGATGTTAGACAGAATTATTAAAATGACACGGAGTTAAGTGTGAGCTCAGACAAAGAAAATGAGCAACCATTGGAGAGAATAATTCAACCTTTACAAATGTAAGGTCAGAATATTAGTGATTATTACATTGTCAGTCATGGTTAGGCCTAAAACAAGACTTTTGGATTACTAGAAAAGGAATCAAGATTCTGAACAAAGAATGGATTTCTTAGTGTTTAAAAAAATAACAGACCAAAGACCAGTAAAATTATACCTGAGGTTTTAAAACTTCTGAAAAGGACAGTCTGATTATGATACCTACCAGAGCCAAAAGACAACAAGTAATGCACCAGGCACTGGGGCAAATTATTGTATTTTATTTCTACAAATTGATGGATGTATGATAATGGCAGGAAATGGTCCACATTAACAAACCAAGGCTGTCTAGTTTGCCCAGTATCTCTAGTTTCCACAAGGAATCTTTTATACTTAAAGAACTGAAAAGCAGAGATGCTTTAAAAAGATCGTGGAATTTTGTCCTGCTGGCGGAAAGGTCAGTTATGAAATTAAACAAAATTGCTATTGCTTGTTTTTTTAATTTATTTTATTTATTTATTTATTTTACAAATTAGAGCTGGAATGTATATCTGTCACTGGAAATATTGATTTTGGCCTGAGTGCAGATGGTTGGTTGGTTTTTAGGTTGGTTTTTGGCCTGATTGCAGAGTCAATATCAACTTGATCTCATGAGAAATTTGTCCGAATTCGAGCGATTTAATTTGATTTCATGCAAAAGAAGGCCTTAACCTCTTAAAGTCTCAGATTACTAATTAAGTTATTCATCTTCAAAAACATATTATTCAGTAACTACTAAAAATTATTCAGTAACTTCCGCGAAACTAATAAGAAAGGTGTGTAGTTACGAGAATGAGGGATACAAGTCCGGACCCGTCGTTTCGTCTCAGGGCTTTTATTAAGTTTCTGAGCAGTTAATTCTCAGCAGATGATTTTGGGGAGACTTCCACATCCATGC
>JAOUQW010000047.1:4685998-4708310 GCA_028565825.1 Olivaichthys viedmensis | reverse complement strand
TTAGAACGTAAGTGAGAACAGGAACTAACTCGTTTCAGACGTTCCACAACATTAAATGTGACTATAAACGGATAAAACGTGCGACGTGTTGTTCTTTAATAAATAAAAATGTGTAATTGTTGACAAACTGCTGTGGTATAAGAGGAATAAAACACTTGGGCACGTGCTGTTATAGGAAAATAATCAACTCCGGGGTGGTAACAGTAACTGTCATAACTGCATGACACCAAGTGTTTTATTCCTTACATATCGTGGTATAACAGGATCTTTCATTTTTTATCATAGTCAACCATATGTAGGGATTTGTATCTCTTTCACATTTTATCACACCAAAACAAATTACTTGCCAAGAATCCAATCCAATAATATCTGTTCTCTAGAGAGATCCACCTTAACTATCTTGATAAGCAAAACAAATACATAATTCATATTGAAGATTTGAATGCCCATCTTTCAGAATCATGTGCGAAATCCTTCGACCCTGTGATTACATACATAAGCGATGTTTTCATTTTCGAATAATTACACGGTCGGGTTTGTTTATGACGCTTCCTACCTTTTGAAATGAAGTGTTTGCTCTTGACCAAGCCTTTAGAATTAGAGGTTCCACCCACACACACACACACCCATACACCCTTCCACCATGTTTATCCATACAACATGAGAGGTTTGACAGTTTTGACAGACTAATGATTTCCTGTCTTGTGAGACAGGAAAATAAAAAAGTGTGAAAATGTCCCCTGTTACATAGAGACAGCTCTTATGGAACGGACATGCTTGTTTACTTCTCTTTCTCTCTTTCTTTTTTTTTCTTTCCGAGAGCTACCAGGGGCTCAAATCTCTTTATCCAGCAGTGCTGTTCCATACAGATGCCAGCGCACTGAATAAAATGTGACACGATGACACACTCGGAGAAACACTGCCATGATACATGAGGTGTGCAGCAGAAGCTCGGCGAAGTGTGTGATGTAGTTTTCAACATACACCCACCTGCTACTCAGCCGGAAACCAAAGAGATGAGATGGGGACATTGCATTAAATCAATGTAAATACACTGATCAGGGAGACGTGATATAAAGCACAGCTAGTACGTTAAATCTGGATATGTACCACAAGAAGGAAGCAAGAATTGATTAAAATAATGGGGCAACACTGTAAACTCCATCACATCTTGTCCGTTTTGCATGTTTGCATTCAAAATACAATGCAATTAGATTCATTTAGCAGCTGCAGTGCGATTTACCTCAGCCTGAAAGTCACTTCGGGAACAGAGTGTAAATCAACACAACCGAAAAACAGGCATTAGATTTGTGGAAACTTGTTTCTGCCATCTGAAGACAAAATAAAACCATTGTTATGTCTCAGTATCTCAAAATATCGAGAACGTTTCTTGTAAAGTTTCTTTTATGTTAGATATTCGCCCCACGTTTGCACCTCCGATGCCAATAACATTTACAAAGGTTTTCTTTACATTTACCTTATGAACAAAACACGCACTCATGTCTACACTCTTATTTTGCGTTCATATCGTTCATAACAGTTTTTCATTGCGCCTCACCGGCTTTAATCGCCGTTACACTTGAGTTTCGGTTTTACTCTTTAAGGAGATCCCAAATAGCACATGCAAAAACTTCATTTAAATATTGTGTTCGCCCCCTACTTCGCACGTTATCTCATTTACGCAATTATTCTTTGTAAAATCACCCGCAACACGCCCACTAACTGCACGCCTTTTATCAGATTCTACACGCAAATGTAGCCTCTTTATTTGGGATTTTAGTAAATCAGGGCCTGGAAGTACCCTTCTCTTGTTTTCAGGGATGGAACTGTCTTTCTGTATTACTATAAAGGAGAACAGGCAAAGTCTGATGGATCACTGAGAATATTAAGCAACTATGACAAACAATAATGAATATCCTCTCACAAAGAGATGTTTGCTGTATGAAAAGCTTCTTAATCCTGGGGGCCTACATCATCATTCTGTCACAGCAAAGAGGCAAGCAAAAGATCTGAATAACTGCTAATCTGAAATAGATAAACAATGTCTTTCGTGACCAAACAGGACGCATAAATGAATGCCACCCAGAACTACGGGGCCTCTATTGCATGCTAATATTGACCAAAAGGTCAATATTAACACAAGAAACATTCTGAACTGGGCTCAATATCCTCCAATTTCCCAAATACAAATCCCTGCCAAAGCTGTCGGAAGCTTTGAAGAAGTGGCAGGTAGTTGTCGCTCAGTGGCTAAGGTTCTGAGATAGTTCAAATCCCAGGACTGCCAGAGAGCCATTGGTGCTGCCCAGACCCACAACCCTTAACTTCTCAGCTATATGCTTGGGATGTAAGTCGCTTTAGAGTTCGCGTTTGCCAAATTGATAAATGTAGTTTAGGGCTTTTTTTTTTTTTGCTGGCGAAGCTTAATCACACCAGTATTCCAGTAGATTTCCATTCATCCAATTCATTTTCACTCTGCAATGCCTGGGCTGAGCTTTTTCATTCGCCGAACTCTTACACAACCTAATCCTCCGTCCTAAGGCCAGAGCAATAAATTAAAGTCCTTGGTCACTGGTTTTTTATATTACTATTACAGGAATTACTATATATCATTACTGATTCATTCATCCGTGAGATGAAAAACACGTCCCAGCCATGTGAGTCCTGGGAGATTCTCCGATTCATTTTTATGCAAATCAGAGGAGAGGAGAGAACTGCGTCTTACTTATTACCTTCATTTAAAAGCCACATTAGTGATACAAGTCTTCCTTGTACTACTTAATTTATTTCAAATTCATTCCATCTGCGTTTAAATGTCTAGCCTCCCCTTTTTCACTTCTTTCGACCAAGAACAGAGTGTGTATTACACACCGAGCAGAAGGATTTAGAGTAGAGTCGGAGAACATCGAGGGACTGAATGGTAATGGCCCGAGAGCTCATGTGTGTTTAAATATTAGACGATGACCTTGTGTCATTCATTGTTACAATACAGTAAATAACATAAGTGCTGCCAGTTATTATCCACCCACCAGCTCTGTGGATGCTGTTTCCATGGCAGCATCAACTTAAATAAAAGGGATTTGGTAGTTATGTTGCAGTTAGTTATAGTTATAGCATGCTGCAAAGGTAGTAAATTTGCCTTACACAAGTCGATTCAAGTGGGTCTTATTGTCATCCCATTCGCATACATATATACAGAAGGACAGAATATTGTTCTTCATGGACTTTGGTGCAACACACAACATAATACAAGAACCAAGAACATGGTACATAGGACTAGAGGTGTGTACATGGTACATGGACACAAATCAGGTACCTCTGGTTTCTTAGTAACTACTTTATCCTGGTCAGGGTCACTGTGGTTTAAATGACTGATTTGTTCATATCCCATTTGGGGTAAGTGTGTATCCCGTTTTACATACTTACATATATTAGAAATATGTGAGACAAATGTATTTTAGTTCGGTTGAAATCAATAACCATAACCAATAATAGACATCTAGACCATTTGGTAGAAACTTATAATGAATTATTATTATTTTTAAAGCCTAGCATGGCCAGTTGAAAAAACGGAAAAAAAAACATTGTTGGTATTATTATTGCTATAAAAAGCAGAGAATTCCAAATAAATTATTTTTGACTAGCAGCATATCAACACGGCTGTTTAAAATACCCCAACGTGTCATTTTAAACCATAAAAAATTTATTTTTACAAATATTTTCTTTTTTAAATGCCTAAAAACTACTGACAATGGCCTAAAACTATTGTTACTGGAAATAATTATACAGTTTGGAAACGCCCTATTGGCCTACTGCCATCCCAAATAGCTAGCTTACTAGTTAACTGCTCGAAAACTATTTGGCACAGGTCGTGATTTGAATTGTCATATTCTCAGCGATTTATTTCAGTCACCATAAGGACCACGATATAACATTGCCATAGCAACCACAACTTTGTTCATCATTGCCATGAGCTGAGTTCGCAGGTTCTGCGGCTTAAAGTTTCCAGGGACATCTTGTAATCTCAGACGTGATTGGTTCAAATCGGTGGAGCTTATTTAGTGACATCACTAACTGAGCTCATACGTAGCTCCGCCCCGAAATCAGCTTTATACAGATGTACGGAGAAAGTCTCTTTTTTTTCAAAAGGGGGAAAAAAAGTGACTTTGGCGATGTTTTAAACACATTTGACTCAAACACCCTAGAGTTAAACCCCTTAAACTTCCACACTCTCGTAACTTCATACCCTTTTTCTATTAGTCTTAGTGTAGAAAGCAAATAATTCATAGCAGTTACTGAATTAATATGCTTTATGATGAATAACTGAATAATAATCCAGGAGTTTAAGAGTTTAAACATTTTACAAAATCAAATTATTATATATATTTTTTGAGTTCAGGGGTTCTGTAAGAAATTGTTCAGTAAACAAGTAAACACCATCTGTAAGGACATAGTCCAGGAGATGTTTATGTGCTATAAATGCAGGTGTGAATAATGTAGGCATTGTATTATTTTTATTTTTTTTTGGTTTGGTTTGTTTTCTTTGGTCCAGATCTGCTCAGGTGGGTGTTGAGGAGCCTGACTGCCTTGGGGGGGAAGAGTCTGGTGGTAGTGGCCTGTATGCTTCGGTACCTTCTGCCAGGCAGTAAGGGGGTAAAGAGCCTGTCACAGGAGTGGGAGGGGTCATCTACAACGCTCGGCTTTGTGGATGCAGCGTTTATGAGAGAGAGACCCTGATGATGTTCTGAGCTGTTTTTATTATCAGCTATATGGTCTTGTCTTCGGAGATGTTGCAGTTTCCATACGAAACAGTGATACAGCTATATTTCTATACTTCCCTTGTAGAATTTAATCCTGAGATCCTGGTGGGTTTTTTGAGGATCCAGGTGCGATCCTCTACAATGCACACAACAAGGAATTTGGAAATCTTGAGTGTTTTCATGTTTGGCAAGCAGAAGCATGTTAGCTGTCATATTTAATGATATATGATGCTGCTTGTCCCGGGCTCTGTTAGTCCAGAGAGTTTGCTTTGGTGTTTTTTTCTCTTTCATCTCTACATTACTGGAAAAATGCTTGAGCTGGGTGTTGTAGTCATTTCTGTGTGTTTATCCAGAAAACAAAATCAGATCATATTCTGATCATATTTTAAAAAAGTAAGCAATCACTGAACTAAAGGCAGTGTTTCGTCCCACTGTATCACTGGCTCTCCACTGAACTGGACATCTTAAAACACTTTAACCTGCGTTCACACTTCAAATCGCTCGACGTTGGTCGCCAGTGGACATTCCTATCCTTAGTTATTGCAGGTTGCCAAGGTTTCGCTGGTAGCGCCTGGCAAGTATGGCCTCACAAACTACATATCTAACTACACAAAACCACCCATATGACCACAAATCAGATGTCTTCTCTCTATAATTGAGATGTTTTTCCCATTTGGACCACAAATTACATCTTTTCGGGCTAAAAATCTATATTTTTTGTCATTAATTTTTGTCATGAACAAAATTCTGATGGGAAATGTTTGTGTATAAATTGCATCCGTGCAGTGAATTACTGTCTATAGCATCGATAATGAGTTCTAAATTTGGTTAATCAAACACATCCAACCCAGTGTCACCAGCTGGCTCAGCAACTGCGACTAGGAACGACATTTAGAGATATTTTACCTCTAAGAGCAGATTAGGCAGGGATTGAAAGGTAAGAATAGCCAACTCTGCTATATACTGGCTGTGCACTATACTCAACATCTACACCTTAAACATCTACTGAACAGAAATATAAAGATCACTATTTCAAGCCTCCTTTGCGTCTCGGGGGGGAAAAAATCCCCCCTTCCTTCCCGCTGCGAAGACACAGGTGCCTCCACACTTATCAGACGCAGATAGAGGAAAAATAGTCATGTTTTCTGAACCTTCTCTCCTTATCTACACACTGCTCCTCCATCTACTCAGGAGGAAAAATTGTGTTTTTTACGCATACAATTTGAACTCAGTGCCATTACATTTCTCTCTTTCGGGGGAAAAAAGAAAAAAAAAGAAAGCATATGCAGTACAACAAACAGAGCTTCCTCTGCAGGTATCCTGGTTCGGATCGACTCCATATTTCACATGCCGAGTAGTGAACACTATACAAATCACTGAGGAATATATTTCAGTAGTAAGCTCTCTAAGGTTCTAATGTGGTCAGTACCTTCATGCACTTTTATGCGACAATACAATAGTAATTAATCGGGAAGGGTAGAAATCCCAGGAAGATTTATGCTGCAAAAAAATAATCGGCAGTGTTTGTGTGTGAGGGAAGTCGATACTTTTCCAGAAAAGAGAAGGTGGCTTTAAGGTGGCTTATTTGGTGTCTCCTTCCATAAATGTTACATAAACCTTCTCCTTACAGAAAGCGTCACCATAGAAACCATTATACGCTTTTCTTTGTTAAATAGTAACTTTTTTCTTTAATCCGTTTATTGTTAGGCTTAAATTATGTGAGCATCCGCCGTACAAGTCCAGAACAGCTTCAATACTCCTTGGCATAGATTCCACAAGTGTCTAGAAACTGTACTGGAGGAACTCATGGAGAACCGTTCTTCCAAAAGATATTCTCTCAGTTGGTGTTTTGATGATGGTGGTGGAGAGCCGCTGTCTAACACGTCGCTCCAAAATCTCCCGTAGGTGTTCAATTGGGTTGAGGATCTGGTGACTGTGAAGGTCACAGCATATGATTTGATATTTGAAAATGAGATCATTTTCATCCTCATCAAACCGTTCAGTGACCTCTCGTGCCCTGTGGATGCACTCATTTATTCAGGGTTTTCTCTTATTTGTCGACCGTCTGTAGGTCTTAAAGCTGAAAACAAGAGTGTGGTCATCACTGTATCCAGTTATGATGTGAAAGACACTGGATATCTGAGATTTGGACTCTGGACTAGACGACCAGAGTCGTCAAACAAAACAGACACTCCTAATCTTGTCCAGTGAAATGGACCAGCTGCTGAAGATTATAGTTCCTTTTCAGACTCTGCTACAGTCTGATGGAGTCTGACAATGGGTTATTTTCTCTCCTTTTCTGACTTTTGACTGACTTTTGACTTTTTTGAAAAAACCTCTCTGTAGTATTACACTCTTCTGGGCAGTAGATCGATGCTGTCATTTCCGTAAGGTAAAGCCCACTCTTTCAGCTTAGGGGTCACGGCTGTGATTGCTCCCATCACCTCGTACATTCCCTCTAGTTTCTCTTTCAATCTCTGGTATTCCTCAAGCTTCTTGAGGTTTTTATTCTTTTTGACCGTCATTTCAGACTCTTAGGGAGCTTTCACATATACAGCGTTTAGTCCGTTTGAATCGAACCCTGGCGCGTCTACCTCCTCGGTGCGGTTTTGTTTAGGCAGGTGGGAACACAGCACTTGGATGCGGACCAAAAGAACCGTTTCTTGTCGTACCTTTAGTATCTTAGGGAAGGTGCATGTAGTGTACCTTTTTAAAGCTGTACTCTAAAAGTGAATTAAAGGTACAACAGTGGTCCTTAAGGTACCTTTCAATATGTTTAAGGGTACACTATATTCACATTTCCAGGTAAAAGATACATATTAAAGGTACAAAAAATGTTCCCTTGAAGGTACAACGCCAGCGACAAGGAAAGGTACAGTTTAGTACTTTTTTTCTGAGAGTGTAGGTGAAAGCGACTTTAGGATTGTTGGGTCCAAAAGTCTGAATCCACTACTGAGAACTTGTGATTGTCTTTTCTCAAACAAGTCTTCTTCTTATTGATAGTTGTTAAGACTCAATAATTGACAACGTTGTATAAAAATACACTTTGTATTGGGTTTTGTTGGCAGTGGACGCATACTTTTGCACTCTACCGTATTATCGCTATAACTGTCTGTTTCGCCGTGACTCTGTCGGGTTCTAGAAGTCCCACAGGAACTCATAGCGCTATTGTTCTCCACCACTCTGTGTGACCAGCTTATTGTAGCAGCTGGATATCTGTTGACTGACAGGCCATATGTGTGGACCACCTTTAATCCGGTTCTCCCCCTTCAGCGGCTCTTCACGACCTGTCGTACTCTGCGGAGCTGCTTATATATGATCTGTAGAAGGCTGACCTCGTACAAGATGAAGCTCAAAGCCGAGAGATTTTAGTCTGATCCTTCGGATGTGTCGCATCACACTTCCAGTCGGCACTCAGGGCTTCTGAGGAAATTGTTTGCCCTTTTAATTGTATTTTTTACCTCCGCTTGTGGCCCGTTTTGCTTGCCAAACAACGGATTCATCAAAAAATACCTGAAAACTAGCATCACGCTAATTTAAATACTCGAAGCTTGGCATCATGTCTGCTAAATAACTGTCCAAAACCTAGCATTATGCTAAATGCAATGCCTAAAAATTAGCATCACGCTAAAAAAAGAATCATCATCATGCTCAATTTATTAAGCATGATTAGCATCATGCTCAATAAATGAAATGCCTGAAAATTAGCTCTGTTATAAAGCGAAATGGCTAAAAATTAGCATCATGCTCAATAAAATACCTGAAGCTTGGCGTCATGTATGCTAAATAATTGTCTAAAACCTAGCATTATGCTAAATAAAATGCCTGAAAATTAGCATCATGTAAGTGCTTTGATTAGGAATGAACTTAAGAACTGAACTTCTAAGTTCTCATAATCTTACATTTATCCTGAACTATAGCATAAGGAGACATTGATCCTAACAGATCAGTCAGTCTGAGTTCTAAGTGAATCTGCATCTCAGAACCTGAGAGGAAGCGCTAGTCCGGGTTTATTCCGCAATTATAATATTTAAATCTCCCTTTACCATGGTTGAAGTGTTGACGTGCAGGAGCCAGCGAGTTTCAATTATAAATATTCAAATCACCCAAAACAGCCACTAAGAAACATCCGTTCTCCTTTATCCGACTCACGAGTGATCCCCAGAACCTCACCTGGAGGCTCCAGAGATTTTAATCAAGGGTCTACCGCTGCAGCGTTGCATCGCTGGTTGGGCTTCCATTCACCAGTTTTTAGAAGAATTTGCACAATTAGTAAACCTGAATGAAAATGACAGAAGGAAAAAAAAACAACAACAACACAGCACAAGTGTTTTTAAGCTTGGCTGAGGTGTAAAGATGGATCATGAACCCTTGCAGGATAGACCCTTCTCCTTGAACCTTCTCCTTGTCTAAAGAAAAGGTTGTTTTAAGCAGGTGGAGTCTATGGATAGACATGTGGAACGCGAGAAGCATATTTCCGTTGCTGCCAATGCCATTATTGCAGGTTAATTAAAGATTAGTCAAATGATTGTAACACTCGAATTGTGCTCACAATCCACCGTCTCAACACAAGACATATAAAGACGTACATAAATGACCGTTTTTAATTGTACGTGTTCGGAACATGGAGCTCTATTTTGCAGGGTAATCTCCAAAGTACTGGTAAAAATAATAATAATACCTGACATGTTGTGGGTAATTAAGGAGACATGAATGTGGCAAAATAAAAAAAAATAGGATAATCACATACCTGTAGATTTCCATTTGATATGAGTATTTCTGAAATTTTTATTTTTTTTAAATGGTACCACTTTACATGAGGGGTCATGTACATTGCCAATATAAGGTCAATATAACAATATAAGGTAAGAATATAAGAATATTAAATAAAGCACTAATAAGCTGTGAATGTTGTCAAATAACTGCTCTGTTATATACTATATACTACTTATATGCACAATTATTAGCTATGAATTAAATCTCTAATACGTGCCTCTGACATTAAACGGAAATGAAAAGCGAATTATGTGAACGCAGCCTTAAATTAAACGCAATTCTTATCTCTTTTCATGAGATTTTGTACCTGCTTTCCGAAAGACTTGGGTATATAATAATAAAAATGTAAAAATGAAAAACTCTGGAATGCTCTCACAAAGAGAAGCCGAGAAGAAAAAGTAAGAAAAGAGATTTAAAAAAAAAAAGGGGGCTGAAAAGAAACAAATTATATTTGAGTCATTGACGCCACCATTTTTCCACATCCTGATTTGCCAAATGACTAATCTTAGCCTCACACTTTCATTAAAGCCACTCTTTCTAAGCAAGCGATGAATATTACAGATGGGGGAGAAAAAAAGGGAAACAGCACAGCCTTGAAGGCGAGTGATTGTAATTCTACAGAGGATCTCCTTTTTACCCATGAGGCCTTGCACCTGCTCCCCCTGAGTCTTTCTCTCAGATTTAAAAACGCTCTGACACACTCACCCACAATCAGAGAGAAATTGTGGGAGAAATCTGAAGGAAAAAGAAAAGAGAAAGAGAAAAAGGAGGAGGATCTGAACCTGATTGCAGAGAAGCAAGAAAAGAAAGGAAATTTTACTGATCAAAACTGGAGAAAAGAGAAAAAAAATATCCTGCATATTGCATGGAAATAAATTCAGCTCTTTTTTATAGACAACTCGCAAAATTACCAATAATGAGTGACCTGCATAAATATAGATACGCGTATAATATTCGTGGTTTTTTTTTAATTTGACTGATTACATTTTGCTCTGGTAATTACTCCACCGTGAGAGCCAGTTAGATTAATGACTCAATACCATGAGCCATAAAACTTTTAGCATTAATTAAAAAATATGCTTCTGGAATTAAGATATTAAAATCACATTTAATTTAAAAGAAAAAATGTAAAAAATTAAAAACCAAAGCGAAATCTAGTCAAACGTTATTTAACATGTTCCCTGGACAACGTTTTGTAAGTGCATGTGTTCGAACAAACAAGGCGCATTTAATACAAGCGCGTCATACACAGTGATTTTACCTTAATTTAATAGACACGAAGAGGGAATTTTACAGTTTGAATACTATTTAAATTGTTTTATTATATTTACATATTCAAAGGCACAAAAAAAAGAGAGGACATTTGTAAGATTGGGTGATTAGAGCTTCTACTTTTAGTCGCCTAACATATTGTCTATCGAAACACAAAACCTAAACTTTTTGGCAAATGACCCTTGTGTGTCTCTTGACGAGTGTGAAAAAAAAAGGAAAAAAAAGTCATTATTGGGGGTCAGTAGAGACCTGTTACAAGGCTACAGCCAGAGATCTTCTTACCGCCGTTTTTCCAGCTTGACTGCGATGGGCCTAACAGTAAAACAGGCAAATTCCATAATGAGTATGACATCATCAAGGCCCGAACACATTTTTTTTTCCATTTACCATTTTCTTTTGTTGTCGCTGCTGTTTTGTTTGGCTCATTTACGCCGTTTAACAGGCTGCTATTTCACTGACTTTTACGCCGAAGCCTAAGAAATGTCGAAATCCAGCTAAATATTTGTGACGCAACAAATGAAAAACAATCGGAAACGTTGAAGTCGATGATAAAAAAAAATGACGATATTGCGTCATCATTTTCTTTGTCTTTCTATGCATTTGGATACTGAATATTCAAAGTATTTAAAAACTGAATGCAATTTTATTTATTTTTATATATATATATATATAGGAATTTGACAGCCGTAGTACACTCACACATGCAGCTCAAAAATCTAGATCATCTTTTTCACCTGCATTTGAAAGTGACTCTCTCTTCCTGTCCTAAAGTGACTGGCCATGTGATCTTCATAGCCAAAATAAAGGTAATCAAATTGCAATTAAATACTTGACTGTACTAGTACAATATGCTAGCTCAGGCCATAATAACATTAAATGTATACTATATATTGTATATTAAATGTATACATTATACAGTACTGTGCAAAAGTCTTAGGTACCCTAATGTTAATATCAATTTTGTCTTGGATGTTTATTTGATGTCTTCTGCATTAGTGTGTCATTAGAAAAGAGCAAAATTTTAGATTTCCAAACTAAAAAAATTTAAATGTCACAGAGAAATGTTTGTAAGTCATTAAAGAAAGTAAGATATTTAAGTACTAGAGCGCTTTTTAGACAAATGTCTGGGATTTTACCTGCAGAGACAGAAGCAAGTGAGAGCCAAAGTCTGCAGAAGAACCGTGGCAAGTTCTCAAAGATTCTTGGAACGACCTACCAGCCAATTTCCTTATAAAACTGCACGACAGTGTGCCCAAGAGAATTTATGCAGTTTTAAAGACAAAGGCTGCTCACACCAAGAAATTAAATAGTTTTCGTATTTTTTATTTATTTATTTTTTACTGTTTACTGCTATTTACAGTATTATTTTATATTCAGAAACTTTTAATGTAATCATTTTTAAAAGCAGAACTTCCGTCAGCAGTTCCCGATTTCTCATCCATGGCTTTGTCTTGCAGCCAAAGTCCCGACTGCAGCAGCTCCATCATCTGTAAGCTGGGTCTCAAGTGCTTCAGAGAAGACTCAGCGGATGAGGAGTAAAATGCAAAGGAGCTTTAAGCTGCGCTGGATGTGTGACTTATTTCCTCCGCAAAGATTGCCAATTCTGAGGCCCTCAAACGAAATCCTAAAAGAAACGTATGCTACTGCAGCTCTAAATGAGAGGCAAATAAAGGCCAAATACGGTCTGGTTTGTGTTTAAATATTGCAAGATGGCTGGATATTTGACCCACCGTGACAGCTAACTGTAGTTAATGATCTGAGACTAAATGCTAATGAGAACAATCGTGTAGTCCTTGTATTGTTCGATTGCTGCGTTTGACACTATAAATCACACACCGATAAAAGGGTTTGGGTTTTCAATTCGTTTCTCACCTATATTACTTTTGGTAATTTGTTGCGTTTGACCACATGTTTGACAAGCGTTCTGCATGGTGTACCCCAATGATCTATATTTGGCCCCCTCTTATTCTCTGTATACGCTGCTAGTGAGCTGTATTACATGCTATTTTATCACATTACATGTGCAGAATTCAGGTACTAGTCTACTAAGAAATCAGGTTTCACAGATTAGTAGAAGTTAACATTCTGGTCATGTATTTTATTCAGCGCTTAAATAGCTTTAGCAGAATGAAACTAAGTGCAATGTGTACAAATATTGACCCATGGTACCATTCTGATGGTTAAATTTCACCGACCATTCTAACTTTGCAACCATTATAACCTTAGAGGCTAATGGAAAACATGGTCATACCTTGTGAAAATGCATCCAGGTATCATAGGCTATTGTTCAGACAGGCGGCTCAAATCCGATTCTTTTTTTGGCATATCTGATTTGGGCTGGGAAGATTTTCTGCAGTCTGAACGACAAAAAGAAATAAATAAATTACTTATTCCAATCGGATTCAAGCCACATTTGGTTTTCTTGCCATGTGACTCAGTATGACTGCACTACTTAACACATTTAAGTACAAGGTGGAACTTTTTTATCATCCTCATAGTATCACTACCAGCTTTACGCTACAATTCCGCTTTCTGACTTTGGGAGGCGTGGCCTAGTGGTGGGTGAAAACCGAGGAAAATTCTGGTTGTCGAAGATGCTGTCCCCCATAATGCACTACTCGGCGTATGCGTCTACGTCGTGACTACAACAACCATTCTGGAGACGTGAACAAATGTGGCTAACAGACAAATTGGATTTGGTCATTTGTCATTTGCAGTGTAAACATTCGGGTCTAAAAAACGGATTTGAAAAATAAATCAGATTTGCCCTGATGTCTGAACATTTTAACACCATACTGTTCTTCAACACAGAGCAGGTTTGAACCCGGTCACGTTTTGTAGTTACTGTGCTTTTCATTTTTGTGCGGTAATATCATGGATCTTTTTATTTTATT
Organism: Olivaichthys viedmensis; assembly: GCA_028565825.1. Taxonomy (NCBI): domain Eukaryota; kingdom Metazoa; phylum Chordata; class Actinopteri; order Siluriformes; family Diplomystidae; genus Olivaichthys; species Olivaichthys viedmensis. Next base: position 4,694,611 of record JAOUQW010000047.1, on the reverse strand, counting down.
TAAGAAAGAGAGAAGACTAGATTTTTGTGGATTTTTTATTTGCTGTTTTGCTTTTTCTTTCTGGTGCAACAGAGACATGGAGGTCTTGCAGGAATACAGATGAGAGAAAACCATTAGAGCGGCACTGGAGGTGGCACTCGTTCATGCAAAGATAATTATTGTTCGAATTAACTAGGTTTCTTCCAGAGTTATTGAAATAAATGCTTTTTTTTTATCTTGATAAATTATGAAGTGGGTTTCATGTTTTTGATGACAAACAGCAAATTATATAAAGTAGACATGTGAAACTCTTTACACAATCCTTTGTAGCTAAGCAGTAGTCAATGCAACACTCTTTTGACAAGATTTAATTGAATAGAACACTAGACTTTTTGTTATTTTGTTATTTGCCTAAAGACACATCAACCAGCCAATGCTGATGCTAACTTCCAGTCAGCATGGTTGGGCATTCTTTGATTTAGCATAGTTAATGAAAACCGTATTAACCAGTCTGATCCAGTCTCAGTCTAAAGAGAACTGTATTAACCAGTATGATGCAGTCTCAGTCTAAAGAGAACTGTATTAACCTGTCTGATCCAGTCTCAGTCTAAAGAGAACTGTATTAACCAGTCTGATCCAGTCTCAGTCTAAAGAGAACTGTATTAACCAGTCTGATCCAGTCTCGGTCTAAAGGGAACTGTATTAACCAGTCTGAGTGTCTCTATGGGAAATAATTCTAACTCCTACATATAGACTCGTAGCATCTATTTGAGTGGTCTGATCACACACCCACCAAGCTCTCTGCACTCTCTTGTGCTCTGCTTTCACACATTATGGCAGCACCACAGGAACCCTGCTGCAGAGAGAGCCAAGGACACGGGGACGCACACATACACAAAACACAAACACTTCTCACTCTCTCTGTATTAGTGGCAAGACAGAAATGGTCCAAGTGTTCAGCTGGCACATGATGGCCTAGTTACATTACACGCAGCGTTATGGGTTTCTCACGGCCTCCAGGTTACACAAAGACGCCGAGATAAAAACAACCACTTCCTTAGCATCCAGTAAACAGGATTGGACGTCTTTAGAAAAAGACCTTGCCATCTTCCAGTTCACTTAGTTCAAGTGAATTTGGACTTTTCAGATGCCGAAAAAAGGAAAAGGAGGACAATGAACTGGGAAAATCTTTAGCAAGCTCACAGAAAAAGAGGAGATCTCCAAGTGAAGCTATTTTCCATCCAGAGAGAGCTTCCTAAAGAGTCTCTCTATGATTTGAGAGCACTCCTTGAGGCTGCAGTAGCAAATGTATTAAAGAACTGCTATAATGACTCCAGCTTCCCCACGGTGACTCTGGGACAATCAGGAATTTACTTGCTAATGTGCTGTACACTAATCACCCACTTCATGTTAAGGCTAATTAAACTTCATCTGTAAGTAAATCTTTTTCCAGCACTCAGCATTACCAATATATTTTCCCAATTGGCATTACAAGGCCCTAATCAAAGACGAAGCATCACTATGGAAGCTACAAGTGCGGTTGCTGTTCAGACTTTTAATCTCTTCTTCTGAGAAAATCTCTGCATTATTTCACCAAGAATTGTCCCATAAAACAATCAGAAGTTGCCCAAATGTTTTACCATTGCCAGAACCTTTTCCCCTAGAATGGGAAACAGGATCCCTGGTCTTGAATTTCTCCTCCACCTTTCAACCAGAACAAGTCACTCGCCAGGACACTGATCAGGAGCAACAAGAGATATGACACCACAGAAATTGTCCCGTGCTACAAGCTTTACACATGGTTCCTGGGAGCAGAGTGTGCGTTTCGAGTCAATCGGGTCTCCTGTGGCGTCCCCTGCCTTGTATTCCGATACTATTTTTAACACTCGTTGCCTTTCCGTCGTGACTTAGGAACGCATATCAGGCCCATCACATGAGTGGCCAACAACGGAAGGAGGATGTGAAGTGGTAATTGAATCATATGATAAGGAAGAGGGAATTGTATAGGATGGCAGTGCCTTCTGGGCAAGTTCTGGCCCTGAAGTCGAGTCATCTTGACAACCCCTCGCACTTCAAAGGGCTTGTCTAACGAGCTTCACTTGAGCTAATCGGTATTGGAACGGCCTTTAAGATGGTGACAGGGATTCCCCCAAGTGGAAGGAGTGAGGGTCTCGCAGTCTTTCAGATATTGCGTTTCTCTTTCTCACTCTCTCTCTCCCTCCCTTCCTCCCTCCCTCCCTCTCTCTCTCCATTCTCTCTCGAATCTCATGCCTGGCTTGATAGTGATGAATTGAGCCTGTGGAGCTACTTAACAGCCTCGGTGGCAGCCAACCTTCTCTGTGGAAAAAATGAATGGTGGACATATATAACACAATCTTGCCCTGCCTCAGCCAATTCGTTTAACAAATGAGCATTATGTTAATGTAATCTGCGGGGAGATTTATAATTAGCGCAGACGAAAGGAAGTGAGAGAGATAGAATGCCATCATGTGGGACGGACTGGTTCCTGATAAGAAACTGATTCATTAATGGACTGACCGATTTGCTGGTTTGATTGATTAACTGACTGACTTGATCGGTGGATTTTGTCCAATGTGCTCGGTTAAAACGAGTCACATAACATTAGCGCATACTGCTGAGAGTTCGCTAAAAACAATGGTGTGCCCAAGCTACTAACTTAGGTCTATAATAATATGGCAATATAATAAATAATTACCTGTGCCAATATTATATATAATTACATGTGCCCATGTAATGCCTTTATGCACATTTTCATGACTGGTTATACAAAGGCACTATAAGTGAACATATCAGCGAAAGAGGAGAGCTGATCACGCAGACCACAGAGAGCTGAGATGGGAAACCCTAGGCAGCTGAGAGTGTGTGTGTGTGTGTTTATATATATATGTGTGTGTTCACAAGTGTCGTATTCTGACACAACGGTGCAAGAGAGACCCCTACTAGCAATTCCCAATACTGCACATGAAATATGGGCACAGAGAAGCAGAGGAAGACGGAAATAAGGCAATGAACTTAGATAACCCCATTCGCTATGGCGAAACGATACGTCATTTCACAGATCAAGGTTTACTCTGCTTATATCCACACGAATATGGTCTTGTCCTTTATTTTGTATTCTCCCTTCGTACCAAAAACACCCTCTGGACAAGAATGCTGCATAACAAAACAGAGTTAACGGCCGTAGAGTACTATGAACCGCAATTCAAAGGTAAAGAAACACAAACAGGAAACGTCCTATTAAAACAGGGACAGCAGTGACGCTAGCATTAGCGCAGATTTTCTGTGCCAGGCAGTATCGTAAACATCTGCACTTCATGTTTTATTGGGCCTTTTTATTTTGTACCCTTTTTAGACGTTTAGGTTTGAAATTCTGTTGTTGGCGCTGAAAATGGACCTGTGAGCTTCTCTTTACTCCTGATTAGGGCTTGAAAGGCTGACCTGCTTCGACAAGCACATTCGAATTAGCACACTTGCCATTCTAATTAGTGGTTAAATTTATGTGGCGCACATACAGCAAGTTTAAGGCATAAAAGAGATCTCTACCATGCTGAAGTGACACAATTTGAATGGCAACACCTGTAATGGTATCACATTGATTAGCAATGCAAATGCTAATAGGCAATAAACTAAAATCACATTAGAATTAACGATTTCCCGAGAGTGATTATCATGAAACCGTGACACCAATTAGTACGACAGTCACGGTCCCCCATGGTCTTTGGCTGCAAATGACATGTAATATTGTCCCCTGTTTGAAAAGAAACTTGTCCTTTACAATCCCCAGGGAGTGCACAGTTCAGGGATTCATGCCAGCAGAGAGTGGAATGGGATGGAGCAGTGACGTTTGAGTGGAGGTGGATCAAAAGCTCCAGGAGAGCAGAACACTCCGTCACACAACCAAATCCCAAAGTGATCGATAGCACCAAGAGGCAGCACTTGACTTATCCATACGTGCAAAAGCTCAGAATCATTTTGGATTCAGTTGATGGCTTTGGATGTTTATTTGGCTAGAACCTTTTCACTAAGTATGAGACCTGAAACTCAGCCTGGAACACTTGCCATTTTATCTTCAGCCAGATGTTCCAGATGGAGAACCCTGGCGATTTGAAACACAACCAGTCACGCAAAATCCAGAGCTACTAAGCCGCCAACCAGGATTCTTTCAAATTCGTCCAGAGCACAGCAAGAGTTCTGACCTGGACCTGTCCATCTAGCAATAGAAGTCTCGAGCCAGCAAACACACATGATTTTCAGACCTTCGGCAAGCATCCAAACTGGGAAACCAGCCACTGCCTCAATGACCGTCTCAGAGTTCAGGAGAAGCACCGTCAACTTTACGACACTTCTTCAAATATGAGAGCCCTGCTTTGCATGACAAACACCAATTCAATTCAAGACGAGGCGAAGGAAAAGACCGCACTTCCCCCTGGTGGAATCATGATAATCCATGGGATCACTGCTCAGAACTGCTATGCATGGTTCAGTGTGGTGAAAACGAACCATGTAACATGCACGTGTTGCAGCAAACCTTGGATCAAATCCACACTTTGGTGGACGAAACTCCAGAGAGATTCGGAAATTTCAAACAGCATGTGGCTTGACTTGGGCAGTCCATCAATCTCTATCTCTATCTCTATCTTTCTCCAGCTTCACTCCACCTCCCTCCCCTCCACCCCCATGCACACCACCTCCCACCCACATTGAGGATTCACCCTTTCAATAAATTCACTTCAAGGGGGTTTATGTAAATCCCTCAAATTATCCCTGGAGGCTGTTACTCTTATCCAGTGACACCTAAGTCCATCACCTTCTATTACAAATGACAAACCGACCCTATTACAACGAATAATAACGCAATTAGGACCTACGCAATAACGCTTTACGCAATAGCGTTAATAATGTGTGGCTTTTTCTTTTTTCTTTTTTTGTTGTTGTTGTGAATAACGGATTGCTTAACCAATCCCGAATTTTCCTCTGCTGAACTATTCTCCAAACCAGGAGTTGACACTCACTTATACGATGAAGCCGTCCGGCTTTTATTCCTACCTTGAAATGCGAGGAGCGCGTAAAACGCCGGGATCCAAACTGCGGGTATCCAAAAGCAACTCATCTCTCTGTACAGTACCGAGCCGAACCGAACCGAGTTCAGGTCTCCGTGGAGGCGCCAAATTCTGCCTGATTCCGCTCTCTTGTCTTTCTCGCGTCGTCCTCCTCTTCTCTCGTCTCTCGTCTCTCGTCTCCTGTCTCTGCGCTGCGCTGCGCTGTGCCAGACGCGGAGAGGAAAAGCGCAAGTGCGCTTCGGGAACGGGGGGGGGCGCGCTCCCGCAGCTCGTGCACGGCGCGGCCAGGGTAATTGATGATGACGCTCACGCACCGTGCAAACGTTTGTCAAAACAACCCCCCCCCACACACACACACACACACACACACACCCCTTCCCACCCCCCCTTTGAACGCGTTTAATTAAATAGACGTCGCAGCCTTTTTGGAAGGACAGGCATGATGATGATGATGATGATGATGATAATAATCTTACTGAGTACACCTACAACTGTATACAGATCCCTTTGTAGGTATACAGTTACTGACTGTAGCTCATCTCCTGCTCTGCACAATGTATGTGCACACCCCCCTCTTCTTTGGACAGGGACCACCCTAGGATCACAGCTATATTTCTTGGAGTGGTGGGTCATTCTCAGGACACCAGCGACACACTGACATGGCAGTGTGTGTGTGTGTGTGTGGTGCTGGTTCCAGTGGATCAGGTACAACAGCGGTGTTGCTCGTTGGGGTTTTAAACACCTCAGTGTCACTGCTGGGTCCGGAAGCTGACACCGATGAAGGCTAGAGGACGATAAGCGCACACTGTGCATGTGATAAAAAAAAGGATAGACGAGCTTTAGTCTCTAACCGTGCACCTACAAGGTGAGCAAAAAGGTAGGGGGTGTGTAAATAAAGTGCAGTAAGTGTTTAACACAGGGTTTAAAACCCCAACAACTCTGCTGTACCTGATCCGCTCTTAAGTAATTGCACACCTACAAAGCGACGGTGTTATACGGTGGGTGGGCCTTATAAAATTGACAACGAGTGTGATTCCTCTGGAAGTGGAAAGGCTTTCATCTCTGGATATACTCAGATCAGCACTGCATCCCATTTTTAACCATGCCTTTAAAAATAGACACTCATTATGATCTAGATGAGTACTCGGGAACAGATTTTGAGGTCAAGGTCACGTATACACTAATTGTGAAGAAAATGATTTCTCGGGAACACATTTTGAATTTGATTACATTAAAGAATGAAGTGCATTAGTATAAATACATATATTTTAATCAAGAACAAAGAACTGCTGTGATGTGCCACAGGTCTCTCTCTCTCTCTCTCTCTCTCTCTCTCTCTCTCTCTCTCTTTCGCCTTCTGTGTGTGTGTGTGTGTGTGTGTGAGTGAGTGTGAGTGTGTGTGTGTTCCCAGGCCTCTATTTCAGTTTTATTATTCATACTCATTAAATCCGATATGATGTATGTGACTGATCAGTTGCTCAATGCGCCAAACATCAATAACACGTTTGGGATTTTTCTTCTAATATTCCATGAGGTTACCCAAGTTCACAACTCATTGCTTAACTGTTTTAGAGCCATTACTGCTCATGATAAAGCAATAATACCAAGCATTCTGGAATATCTATCCACTAGCAACTAACTGCCAAAAGCAGCTATGTACAGACATAGTGATTAAGATTTCAGGCTCGCTGACTCTTAGATCTTATTATATTTGTGCGTACTAATGAGTTCCTTTAACTTGCAGGGAAATGTCCAACCTCAGGCATTTTGCATCAAAATTAGTTAGTGTTTAATGAATTGTCGAAGACAGCCTTTTATTTATTCCGCTAATAATCTCTGAAAGCCTGCTGAGAAACGTCTCACGCCTCTGTAATTAAAACCAAAAGAGGTGCCCGAAGCCTGAGTTCTTCTTCAATACACGGCATCCGGTTCACTTTCGAATTTCGGAGAATAAACTGAGCCCGCATGGGCTTTCAGATCTTTCAAAAATGTATATTCTCTTTGAGGAATGGGGTAAAGTGGATTTTGCCTTCTAGCTTTACCGATAGACATTGCAGACTCCGCAAAGACCCCTGTCTTTGGGCTCCCATGTTGCAGATCAGTCGTGATTTGTTCTTCTCTTATTATGTGCTTGGTATGGCATTTGGGAATCAGTTTCCCCTTCCAGTGGATCAGATAAGAAGTGAGTCATTACTTTTATGCAGAGGAACACGTGTTAATTAATGTCTGGGATAAGGGCATAGTGCTTGCAAATTCTGTTCAGCTCAGTGGTAGTAATTCATCGGGATGCGGCCCTGTATTTGATAGAGCGGGCTTTCTTATCTAAGATACTGTAGCAGTGTATGAGACTGTATCTGCACTGTTAGACTGACTAATGGTATTACCCCTTGCCATTCTGAAAATTGCTGTTCAAGATATTATAGTTTTATTAGGTTGTACAGGCCTTCTAGAGTCTGATTGGGTTTTGAAGGCCAGCTGCCAAGCTTTGCATTACTTCAAGTTGCTGCAACACCTGTTGGATGGATTGGATGTTATGACATCTGTTGGTTGAAATTGGATTGGGTAGACATTGCGGAATCAGACTAGGTAAAGAAGGCATCCTGGAATCCTATTAGGTATTATTTGTACTACCAAACATATAGAATGGCATCCTAATAGTATACGACATCCCCTTTTGAACCATTTGACCCTAGATCTTTAGAGTATTTGAGTATTTGGCTTGGTTGACCACATATTATTTTGTTCTTAACAAACCAAAGTGCCTGAGACTCACAGTAATGACCTGTTCACAGGCTATAAGCTTTAAAAATCCTTCCTTTAACCGTTCTCCTTGCCGTCCACACTTTTGGACGTGAATTCAACAGCTAAAAACCAATCACCTGGATTCGCCTGGTCAATCTATGCCAAGGATCATCAGGCATCCCCAATAGACATCCCTAATGTTCAGTGACACTCAGTTCCCATTTTAGAGTGCGACTGGGTTTTAAATTTTGGCATTTGACTGGGTATTTGAGGCACACCAGAGTCTGGGTTTTAGAGACATTCAATGGTCTTACTGAGTATTACACACAGTCTATAATCTGAGTTTTGGAGATTGGAGTCTGACTGGGTATTGGGGACATTCTAAAGTCTGACTTATTTGAGCATTTCTGGAGTCTTAATAGGTTTCAGAGACTTTCCACAGTCTGACTGTGTATTTGAAACATTTAACAGTCAGACTGGTATTAGAGACATTCTAGAGTCTTTCTGAGTATTGGAGACTTTCAGGAGTCTGATCGGGTATTGGAGACTTTCAGGAGTCTGATCGGGTATTGGAGATATTCTATAGTCTAACTGGTTATTGGAAATATTCTAGAGTCTGACCAAGTGTTGGAGAAATTTTAGAGTCTGACTAGGGATTGAAGATGTTCTAGAGTCTGTGTTACGGTCACCAAGAACACAACAGGCAGGATCCAAGTGCAGCGTGGTTTATTAGAAATACAGGGCAAATCCAAAGTCGTAGTCGTAATCAAGCAAAGAGTTCGGTAACCAGAAGAACAAACCGTCAGGCAGA
>JAOUQW010000047.1:4634400-4645670 GCA_028565825.1 Olivaichthys viedmensis | reverse complement strand
GCAAAAAATGAACTCAATCTACTGTAGAATAAGTCTGTAATGTAATGAAACGTGGAGAAGGTGAAAGGGGTGTGCTTTCCGGCTTGACTGTATATATATGTAAATGTGGAAAGATTTAACCAAGTTTAACCAAATCATATGTACATTGGTGGCTCAGTGGTTAAGGCTTTTGGTTACTCATCGGAAGGTTGTGAGTTAAAATCCTAGTACCGCCAAGCTGCTGCTGTTGTGTCCTTGAGCAAGGCCCTTAACTGCTAAATTGTAAGTAGCTTTGGACAAAAGCGTCAGGTAAATGGTATATTAAATTGTAGTGCCTTTAACAACGTCTAGTCTTTTTGTGTTGTAGAATTCTTGTAAACTTTATGTATGTGTGTGTTTCTATTAATTTAGGTCTGAGGCACCTGTACGTTTGATTGCTGATCTAACTAGTGGGCAAAACATGTTTAAAATTACAACACGGAAAGCAGAGGGATATACACCCAGGAGTTCTAATGCTACTTTAGTTATGGTCGATCATGGCAGAGTACATCTCTTTGTTTGGTTTTGTTATGCCTTTTAAGAACCTTAACACGTGGGTGGTAGCACAGGTGGTTCCTATAAGGTAACACACACCTCAGTAACAAAACATTGTATCCTTTTGTCCAAGATATTGTTGGAAAAACTACGCATTTCATATCTGATACTGTGGTTAAGACTACGCAAGGTTTAATAAAATATAAAAGTTAATTTTGCAAGGTCTGTGTCGCATTTGTGTGATTTTCCCATGATATTTTTTGTTTACCATCATTAATACAGAAGTGCGCGAGGGATCTAATAAGACCTTAAAGCCATTCATGCACGTGCGGTACAGATCGGGCAACACCGACTCTACCTGATCTGCATCCCCTGCCCGATTAATAGATGCTTTGTAATAAATGTGGGGTAGGTGCATGTTTCTGGGATTTTCTGACATTGCCCTTAAGATCTTGTCAAAGAGGAATCTTCCACTGACCTGCAGCACGTTGATTTTTCAGGTGCTGTGACAAGCTGGGAGAAGGCCCGATCAGTCCAGCATTGGAAATAAGGACACAGAGCCATGCTCTGCTGTTGATGCCATGGCAGTGATTATAGTTATATGCCCTGCATGCTCCTTATTAGCATCTGGAAAATCAACTGCCATGCTGGCGGGTTGCATCACTAGCCTGTTCTCTGTTTGTAGCGAGCCCTGGTGCCATCTACCACTCAATTCAACTGTTCCAGATCTTCGAAGAGCCAAAGGATTGGCAAAAAGACAGACTACTAGTGCCAAATACTTTCAGCTATTTTGGTTGTTTGATTTCTCTGGATCTGATATATGATATGGTCTTGATTTCATTATTTTACATTGCAAAATACCACACTTTTCCACACTTATGTATTTAATGGGAAACAATATTTAACAATTCAACTCCTGTCGTGATCCTAAGAATAAAAAGCACCATGCTGCTACTTGTAGTTCATAAAGCATGTTCAATATTAATGTTTTATGTTATGACCATGTAAACATCATATTAAAATCACCCGCTAACCTTGTTTCCAATACCTGGATTTGCAAGAAATTTTCACACCAAAACTAATTAGACATACTGTTTTAGGTTACAGGGCCAGAGTTCAGGCAAAAAATGTCCAAATGAGCAAACCACGCTTAACTCACCATTAAAAACCATTAAACCACGCTTAACTCACCTCAGTCTCATAAAGAGAATAAAGGCAACCAGCAGGGCTCCAAGAGAGATGCAGTGACCAAGGTAGTTTATAATCACTGCAATGTGGTAGTGCAACTTGCTCTTTTTCTGAAAGAATAAGGACACAGAAAAAAGAAATCAGAAATATTTTAGACTTTTTATTCTATACATGCAATAATAACTCAAGCTTCACACAGTCGAGTGAAAAAGTTTGCATCATACAAAATGATGTTTTGTAGAAATTTAATTTACACAGCAACAAGATACTCAGTGTGTTAGGTTTCACAGATGTTTCTTCATTACTAAAAAATTAAGTAACAAACATACTTTAAAGTAATAAAAGTTGTCCAATAGTGTATATTAAGATATTCGTAATTCAATAATAAATATTCTCTAATAACTTTGTGTCCACTATATGACATTATAACTAAGCATTTGGATCCATTTAGTTATAATATTAGCCCTTATATTTTGGATTGTTGTCTTGTTGCAGGACACACACACATTGTATTTTGAAATGTTATTTTTTTGTAGATACATTATAAAATGGAGAGCAATTTCCTTTTTCCCAATGAAAAACCAAGGGGGGTGCAAACTTTTGCACTCAACTATAAATTTTTCAGAAAATTGGTCTAAAGCATTTTAGATATAAAACTACAATATAAAACTCCTATGCAGTATTATTAGAGTTTTTTGTTCATAATATATACAATTTGTGTTAGCTGGCTACACCAAAGAACTTTCTGGAAGGTCCATAGTAGCAGTAATTTCTTGGAAAAAAGAAATCTTTCAGGCAAGTAGCATTGAATTATGATAAAGGATGAAAATGACAATTATCAGCATTGTGTCATACGGCATCAAGATAATTCTAATATGTTTAACTACATTTTAGCCTAGAAAAGTTATCAAGAGTGATTCTCTGTCAACACTTCTACAGAGTTAAGCACACATGAATTACATCTGATTGGATTGTGTCCTCTGTAATTCCTCATCTAATAGGTTAGTATTTTCAGTATAATTACTCGGATTAGAGCCGTACTTCTTGATGAGAGCCAGGGTTATTTGGAAAAACGCAGTAACTCACACCCATATTTGATACACCATAGACACAAACACATTATAAAAGCAATGTTACTTCCATAACCAAATGTCTGCTGGATCGAGGTCACTTTACATAGCTTTGGCTGAATCCAGCTGTGATGCTAATGTCAGATGTTAGAGATAATGATTAAATATTTAGTTTTAATAGAAAATGAAAATTAAGCAGATGTGAAATATATAACGACTGTAAGTAACCCCACCTGATTATTTGGCCAGTTGCATTTTGCGCTAAATGGATTCAAGGTGTTTTGAAATTCTCAAATTTTTACTTGTGGGTGCATGTTTTGTGTCCTGTGCTTGTTGCAAAGAAAATTAACTCACTTGACGCTTGCCCTGTGGCCTTGTACAAATGACATTCTTGGATTCAAGGGAGCATATGCTGATCACGTAATAACCACGTTTGTGTTTGTGTGTGTGGGGGGGCGGTTGGGCACAGGGGCCAGCACCCCCTCCATGCGCCTCTAGGCTGTGAACTCCTGCTGCACAAATACGTCACTCATTTCCTGTGGCCCTCGCAAAGCATATCCCTGAGGTGGCCCCTGCTGGTCTTTATGGAGTGTGTAGGGCATGACTGTGCCTTTAGTCCTGTTAGATGCAAGTTTAGCTAATAGTGGATTCTTTGGAAACTGCTGCCTCTGTAAATGCTCAGTCAATTGTCGACTGTTAAAGTAATGGACAGCAGCATGCTACCAATTTGATGAAGAGAAAATGTGAGTCGTTTCAGTCAGTCAGCAATCCTAAAAATACTCGGCTTTAATCATATAGACGTTAGCCTGAGGGCGGGATTAAATGTGTGAACGAGTCAGACTAGGACAATGTCTGTCTTCTGGGAAGACCCTTTTACTGGAAACTTAAATATATCTTTGATTAATATTGTAGTAATGTGTACAAATTCTTCCTAGAGAAAAAACACTTTCATGCCAGCAGGCCTCAAACAGCATAAAAGAGCAAAAGATTCAGCACATTTCTGGAGTGCGCCTGTGTCTAAACCATTTTCATCTGCCTCTTTTAACCTAATGATCAACATCGGCATAACAGTGATAGGAGAAGCCATGAGACCACATCACTGATCCCAGAGATTTAGTGTAAAGGGAGAACAAGAGTGGACCAAGAACCGAGCCCTCAGGGACTCCGGTGATGAGGCTATGATGTGACGACACTGACCCTCTCCAAGCTACGTGGTAGGATCGATCCTGTAGGTACGATGAGAACCAGGTCAGAGCGTAGCTCCCAATCCCCAATGAGGATCTGGTTATTCACCGTGTCAAAGGCAGCAGATAGGTCCAGGAGGATAAGGACAGAGGACCTGGAGTTTTCCTTGGCCTTGTGTAGAGCTTCAGTGACTGCGAGGAGGGCAGTTTTAGTTGAGGGCATGGGCTTGTAGATATCTTCAGTTGAAGATATGAAGACAGCTGTGCGAGAACTGCACATTCCAGGGTCTTGGATAGGAATGAAAGTAGGGAAACAGGTCTGTAGTTAGCGACATTAGAGGGGTCGAATGTGGGCTTCTTGAGCAGAGGTGTGCCTTGAGCAGACTTAAAAGATGGAAGGAACCAGACTGCTTGATAGGGATGCATTGATCATGGCGGTCACATACGGTGCACATAAGGTCATTGGAGATTGTCTGGAGAAGTGTGGATGGTACTTCTCATCATCAGTAAAAGAGAGTGTGGGAGGAGGGGGGTTAAGCAAGGAGGAGAAGGTCGAGAACAATTTACGTGGTTCAGAAATGCATGTGTTGATTTTAGAATGAAAGAAGGCAATCTTGGCAGGAGCAGGTGGCAAGAAGCACCCGATACTTAGCGAGATCTGTGGGAGAGTTGAAATTCCTCCATTGCCTCTCAGCACTGTGAAACACTATTATTTCAGATCGGAGAACGTCAGACAGCCAGGGGCTGGAAGGTGTAGGTCTGGCTGGCTTGGAGGTGAGAGGGCAGTGGGAGTCTAAGGATGCGGAGAGTGCTGTGCACAAGGTAGAAGCAGTGGTGTCAGGAGGCAAATCTGGAAAAGAGGGTATTGGTGGTAGGCATGAGAGCACGGTAAAAGAGAAGGAAGATGGGGAGAGGGTCTTAAGGTGCCTTCTGAAGGTAACATTGGAAGGATGGGAAGTGCCAAGGATCAGTAGAAGGGAGAATGACAAAAGTGGTCTTATACGTGAAGAGGAGTCACTGTGAGGTTCAATGCTGTGGAGTTCTTTGTGAAGACAATGTCAAGGATGTTGCCTACGTTGTGGAGACTGAGTGTGATACAGGTCAAAGGTTCTCAGATGGTGGATGACCATGGACATGGTGCCGCTGGTTTGGAGATTGAAGTCTCCAAGCAAGATGAGAAAGGTGCCATCCTCTGGAAATGCAGAAAGAAGAGAATCGAATTCATCTTTTTCCAAGAGGACCTGGAGGACGATAAATCACAGTGATATGAGGTTTACAAGGTATTGAAACAGTGACAGCATGAAATTCAAACGAAAAGATCCGAATTAGCCTGCACACTAATTCATGTTGAAACACTGTGCTTTTATAGTAACTTAGAGTCAAAGCTTACATCCAACAATGGATCCTCGTCAAGTCATAGGAGTACATTTACATATAACCCTTACATATAACCTGTCAATCACCCAAACCATTGGACACAATAAGTGACGTCATCCTAGGCGCAGATGTAGGTCATTAGTCACAGACATTTACATCATATGAAAGGCCTAATGTTGAATTCCTGGTTTAAACCTGTTGAATAATCTCTCGATTTCTCCACCCTTCTATTAGGAAGCACTTTCTCAATCCCATAATAGCACAAAGACACTACATTATGATGTGCTTCTGTAAAATGTACAGCTACTGGATTCCTCTGATCATGATTTCTAACAGCAATGATTTATTTAAAGTTCTCCTTGTCTTCCCCACATACAATAAACCACACAGACATTTTAAGACATTAATCACATTTTGTGTAGTGCAGGTGATTATGCCTTTAATCTTAAAATAATTAAAAAACGAATTTCAACTGGAACAGTTGAAAATGTCTGGATTTTTGGATGGAGATCGCAACACTAATGAGGGAGTCCAGAGACACAGGTGAGATTAGACACGGTTGGACAAAGGGTTTTAATGGGGTGCAGCGACAACACAAATGCAAAATGTCTGGGCCCTCCAGAATGACGACAGGAAACACAAATGATGAATCTACGTCTTGCTAGACTGAACCACTTGCCCCTTTGAGACGGGGGAGATCAGCCCTCTTAGGGCCTCCAATATTATTTATGGATGGAAAGCTATTAGTTCATTATGAATATATTATTAATTTAAGAAAGCAACATAAACATATCCCTGGCTTGTTGAGGGTTAAACTGAGACAGCACTCTGGAGATACAGTGGCACAAGGAGATTTCATGGAGTGCAGTGACAACACAAAGTTAAAATAGCAGTGCACTATGAAGGCAACAAAAACACTTAGTGACGGTAACACGAGACCTGGCAAAGATGAAAAGGGAAAGTTTCAGTCCCTATATACAATCCATATTAAGCCTAGATAAGATATCTATTTATTAATTAATTCTTCCAGACTGTGAGCACCAAGTATATATAGAATAGAATAGAATAGAATAGAATGCTATTTTATTGTCACATATACAAGTACAGTACAGTAGAGTGAAATTCATTCTTCGCACACACACACACACATGCACATTAGAGCCCTAGATAGGCGACAGAGTATGCACTATTGAAGCCACCACTCCAGGAGCACATACTGCCTGAAAGTAAGTTGTATTCATTTTTGCTGATTTTGAAAAAGGCTTTTACTTTTAAGATTCTTGACAGATGGTATTTTTTGTTTTCTGCAGTGAACATCTGATTTTTCTTAACATAAATTCTACTAATTTTCATGGTGTAACAAGGGTGGTGGACACAAGCGCAAGTTTCAGAACAAACTTTTATTCTCACACGAACTCAACATACTACTCAACACGTAACATGAAACAATCAAGGACAAAAAAGGACAGGAAAATAAGGATTCTTAAACACTTATTAATTACTGACAAACGACACGCAGGTGGGAACAATCACATCACGAGACAAGGAATCAAACACATAAACAGAAAGGTCACGTGCACCCGCCTCACACACATGCACCCACAACAGGGGGGGGGGAACCAGGGCCCGTGGGGCCAATGTCCATGTCTGGGTGGGCGCCCGGTGGCCAGTACGGGGGACCCCCCACCCTCCACCACGCAACCAGAGGGAATTTGGCCATGCCTCCCGCAGCGTCAGGGAACTTGGACACGCCCCCTGCTGCATCAGGGAACTTGGACACGCCCCCTGCGGCTTTAGGGAACTCAGATACGCCTCCTCCAGTGTCAGGGAATTCGGCCATGCCTCCTGCGGCATCAGAGAACTCGGACATGCCGGCCGTTGCTACTGCTGGCTCTGCGGCGTGGGGCCGCAACCGGAGGGGCGAGCTGTCGCTGCGCGACTCGCAGCACCACAGCTGCGGGCAGACCATCGAGCTGGGCCCGCCGCTCCTTGTCCTGCTGGCAGATCACGGCCAGGCTCTTCCCTTCCCACAGCGTGACACTAATATAATGTTTTTATTTGGAATTTTAAACAAAACAATCTTAACTCTGTGGCCTACACTTGTAAATTACACTTGTAATAAACTTGTAAATTAAACATGTAAAATTCACTCAAATTGACTTGTAAAATATAGTCATAAATTATACTCACACACTTGTAAAGATAGTCATAAATACACTCATAAATTGCATAACTACACTCCTAAAATAGATTTGTAAAATACGCTCATAAAAAGCACTTATTTACTTGTAAAATACATTCATAAATTATTGTCATGAAATAGTTGTAAATTATTGTTGCAAATTACACTTATGAATTAAACTGGTTAATTACACTCATAAAAAGCACAAATAAATGACATTTGTAAAATTAGGGGTGTAAAAGTCATAAATTAATTAGCTAGGCCACTGGGAAAGTGAACGCTCCAGTGTGCTGCCCAGTCTCATGTTATGGCTTCCTGGAAACCTAAATAACTAGGCTAAAAATGGCAACTAATGTAATTTAACTCAAAAGTATTAAAAGCTAATTAGCTAGTTAAGTGCATTAATGCAGATGAGGAATGTGCATAAGGATGTAACTATGTAACTGACAGATAAAATGAATGAGTACTAGAATTCCCAGTAAGGGGATGACTTTATGTAGCTGTAGTTCTGATCTTCTCCTACTTGGTAGTCTCTGATGTAGAATATTGTGTTTGTACCTTCGACAAAACATCAGCCTTTGGCGAATATTTCGGGTAAAGCTCTGGTGTTATGTGCAATAGCTGGAGCGACCTGAGCGCATTGCACTTAAACATGATTTTTTCTTGCTCTGTTTGTTGGATGGGAGAAAAAAAAACTAACACTGTTGATCGCTATATCAGTACATTTACAGTATTTAGCAGGTGCCCTTATCCAGAGCGATTTACAATGGAGCGCAGGGTCATGATACAGTTCCCCTGGACCAGAGAAGTGTTAGGGTTAGTATGGAGATCTGTGATCCTACTGTATGTGTTGTGGATATTTGCATTTTAACTTGGACATTTCCCTACTGATTATCATTTCTGAAAGGAACTGATACATTAACAAAGTAAACATGTCATTTAAAACATTCCAATGATCTATGTTGAGTAATAAATATAGTTTTGAATGCCCAATAAACTGGTTTAGGATCATTTCTCCACCTTTACCCTCAACTATGAATATTCATTAATATGCAAAATTGAAACGCCCCCAATGCCCTCCTTTCATCCTGATCCCACCCCTTTAGCACATAGCCAGATGGCACACTTAAATAGATTTGGTGTCCACATCATTTTATTTATGCTAGAATTTTTTTATTGATGCACATTCTCTTAGAAAAGACTAAATATACTTATAAACACAACAAAATCTATTTATACATGCTTAATACATTTATTCTTGAGAAATGAAGCCACTGTGCTCATATATTTACATTCATCCTGTTGTAATGTGAGGTCATGACCTTGGTGTAATGGGAAGATTACACACACACACACACACACACACACACACACACATACTACAGGGCTCTTCCCTTCTCACAGTCTGAGATGTGTGTATAATTGCATTTCCATGTCACTTTATGGGGAGAAAATAACAGTCACGTCCATGAGCACATCCTCATCACAGGCGTGTGTGTGTGTGTGTGTGTGTGTGTGATTATATGTTCCTGAATGACATTGTGGGTAGATAACTGTAATTGCTCAAGTTTGTCTCTGGTATCACTACAACCTGCTGGGCTTCTTTGTCTAATAATGAACACATTTCATTTTATTTGTCATTTATACAGAAATAGTATATTGGCAACTTCGGACTGTTCCATTCTAGGTCTCAGAGGGGCCGCTGAACACTCCAACAACTATCAATCATCCTCTTCCTGACTATTCGAATGAAAGATATCAACGATGATGATAAATACAGAGTTGTAGCAGCTTCAATCATCATATAAAGCAGTCAAAAAGGGTAAAAATTGGATGTGCAGTCCAGGGAGAGATTTTTATGCTCGATCTAGCCCTATTTTTCTGATTAATCACATCCTGTGGGACAAATTGCCTGATCTAAGCGATGGCAGATTGGCAGTGAGGCAGTGTGATTCATTACCAGGACTAATTACACCCAAATGGAAGAAGTAGATTCTGTTTCCATTCCAAACCATTACTTTTAACCTCAGCATGGCGCCGTAAATGCTAATGTACCCGTTTAAGGTGGAACGGCTCTCTGCTGCTGTGGGAAAGTGGCAAGTTGGATAAAATATGGCTGATATGGATATATGAAATATGATTAAAGAGATATTTTTATTTACGTATGCATATATGTGATTGTATTTACTTATTTAATTATTTTGGGCCCTACCATTATGAGGACGCCCTGCAATAAGCCTGGAAAAGAATAGTTTAAAAGTACATTCGGGCTAAAATTAATATTTAAACACTGATACATTTGCTGTAAAACGTGCCTACTTGCCTCTTTTGTCTCTAAAGTAAGGCATCCTGATATGAATACTGGAAAACACTTCCTGATCATGTATCTTGAAGGTGGAAGTAAATTTTGAAAGACTACAACCACTTTGGGAGTATCCTGTTTGAATTTTTTTAGCTAGCTCATTAGATTCAACACATAGCTAAGTGATAGACACAGTAACATTAGCTAGCTTACCCTAGTTTGACTCATCTTCTCCTGAGACTGAGAGGAATATTTCAGTTGAATATACTGTAGATGAAATCTCTGTTTTCTTTAGGGTCTTTTTTGGTGGATATCACAATAATTCTGCTTTTAGATCTCTCTTATAGTTTTCTCCGGCATATGAATATATATCCTTTCCTATAACACCTGTAACTTTAGCATATTAGTTTCTACCACACTGGCTACGCTGCACTCTGCAGGGATTCATCAACTTCACTGTTATCTTCGGGAGAAAAAAAACACGTTATTTTGTTTTACGATTCGTAATCTGTGCTAATACAATACCACTAATGCTAGCTGTGTATCTGGTATAGGATAAATCATGGATTCCTGTATTGTGCAATGCATGCTAGGTATTGTAGTGATTGAACATCAACAAAAAGAAACGTGACAATAATATAAAAAGGTTGAGAGACACAATACTGCGCTACAGAAAACTACATAACATGACATCTAACATTAAAGACTAGTCTCATGCCGGAAGTTTCTAACTAATTTGGGGCAAAACTAAACTAATATTGGCAGAATAAATAAGGTGCAAGACAGAGCTTTCCATCAATAAGAAGTGGTCACCCTGTGGAAGACTCTCACCCCTCTCAAAGGGACAAATGGTTTAGTCCACCTCTAACATTGATTCATAGTTTAAAGCTGGCTAATAACCGTTGATGTAGAAGCAGCTAACACCATCATGACCTCAAACAAAAAAAAACAATCTTTTATACTAAAACAAAAAGAAGAAACAAAGATAAACATGAAAAAACCCAAATGAACAAAACACAACTGTTAGCAAGTTTCTTGAAGAAGAAAAGTGTGAGCTAGCTAAAAAAGTTTTAAGCTAGCATCTGTACAAGTAGCTAAAACATATCAGCATCACAGGTTATAACAGGTCATAAGAGGGTACATATGAGAGTATTAGAGAATAAAAGTTACTAGAGTATGTGTATAACACCCAAAACTGTCACGAGGTGCTGCGGGTGCGAACACAAACGCGTAGCCGCTCTGGATAAACAACATGTTTAACTTACACAAATATCGGGGTTTAGACAGACATAGACTCACACCGCGACAGGCGTGCTGACACACAAACACCAGGAGACAACACAGGACGGACACAGGCGGGTATTTAAACACTTAGTGATTAATAACAAACAACATGCAGGTGGGGACAATCACATCACGGGACAAAAGACACGGAAACAACGTAAACAACGGGG
>JAOUQW010000047.1:4610354-4627731 GCA_028565825.1 Olivaichthys viedmensis | reverse complement strand
TGAGCAGGAGTCTAAAATGAACAGGAAGAGTCTAAAATGAGCAGGAGTCTAAAATGAACAGGAAGAGTCTAAAATGAACAGGAAGAGTCTAAAATGAGCAGGAGGAGTCTAAAATGAACAGGAGAAGTCTAAAATGAACACGAAGTGTCTAAAATGAACAGGATAAGTCTAAAATGAACACAAAGAGTCTAAAATGAGCAGGAGGAGTCTAAAATGAACACAGAGTCTAAAATGAACAGGAGGAGTCTAAAATGAACAGGAAGAGTCTAAAATGAGCAGGAGTCTAAAATGAACAGGAGTCTAAAATGAACAGGAAGTGTCTAAAATGAACAGGAGAAGTCTAAAATGAACACGAAGTGTCTAAAATGAACAAGAGGAGTCTAAAATGAACAGTGAAATTGTTAGTTTTCTTTACTATAAGTCATTTAATGTGTTTAACTTTCTTTCAGCCCACTTTTCCATCCTGTTGTCTGACTAATTGCCTTCTTCTGACCCTGGCTGTGACCTCATAAGCAATATGACCAATTATTGTAAATATGTAAATAAGGTCAATTGTGTTTCTGCATTTAATTCTTTGTATTATATATAAAAAAGCTGACACTTTAATTCAAAATAGCTTAGACGTGAGGATGTAGCTGAGCAGCTGAGGGTCAGAGATTTCACTGGCTTCTGTCTGATTCAGCTCTATTATTCTGTCATCATGTTTTCTTCTTATTTTTTATTTATTTGTTTGTTTGTTTGTTTTGTCTGTTATTGTAATAGTTAAGTGTCTAATATGTTAATGACTGATATGTCAATCACTCAAAGTGCTCCGCTGTGAAAGTTGCTTTAGTAATAAAATTATATTGCCTTTTTATTAATATTAATGTAGACTCAGCACCGGCTCTATTCATCTAACATTATAACCTTTTTCTTTAAAGTGATCTCATAGTAAATACTCTCTTGACACATTTTAACTTTCAATGTTATTGAGTAATAATTGATATTTCAAATTAGTACCCTTAAAAATCTGAGAAGTCAATGCTGCATTTACCAAAACACTCTCTCTGACACGTGGGTTTTTCTGGGAGCCAGGCCCAGACTTATTTACTGAGGAATTTTCATTCCTTAGTTTCTTATTTTCCATTAATTATAGTTGTGCAGGATTACCTCTCATAAACTGGAGATGCTATAAACATCTGATGGTTGGTGCACTTCAGTAAACACGTTCGTTTTTGCCTCTTCTTTTTGCTACATGAGTGGGTAATTAGGAAGGAACGCTTAGCATGTTAATAAATTCAAAAATTGTGTTCATGTACTTTAAGTTGGCTGCTTTAAAGACTTTCATCTCCATACATGCAGCATAAATGTTGTATTTTTCTTTTTAAATGTATTGCAATATATATATATATTTCTGAGAGAAAACACACATTCATAATTTTTGCTTTCAAACAAAATTAACATTAAGGAACAAAATTCACAGTGTGAAGTGTTCATAGTGGTGGTGTTTTTTTCCCTGCAATCAGAACAGGCACCAGACACACACACACACACACCCACCCACCCACACTTAAACATTCCACAAGAGGTAAGTGGTCCAAACTTTAATATAGTAAATCAGGAGGAGGATGTGACGACTCAGATTTTTAATGTAAAAACTGGCAGCCATCACCCAGAATGCTGTGTAAAAAGTCACGCCACTTATGACTTTACATATTTGGAACACATACAGCGATAGTTCGGAATATATTCATATATGTATTTTGCATTTGCAGTTGTTGCTTTTTTTAAATCTAGACCAGCCAGATACAAAACCGATTACAATCATTACAGTCATTTTCTGAATTTCATGCCATAGACCATCCTGGCTGAAAGAATTCACCAATGACCCAGGCTCAGATTCAGATTCTGTTCTAATCAATGCAATCGGTATTTGTATGATTTGACTTGTATTTTTTTTCATTAGGGTCATAAAGACTGGTCCGATGTTTGTCTTATGTATGTAGCTCGTGTCTTCTGTGCGCAAGTCCTTGAAAATGAGCGGACACACGTGAGCGTTGTGCCTGGACCCTCAGGTTTGGACATTTATTATTCATCTTCATCATCTTTTATGAAATATTAAAAAGAAACCAAAAAAGTCACATATCCACCAACCTCTCGCCTTGGCATCACATATAAAAATAACGATTAAACAAAAATGGATGTCATGTATGAGGAGATGGTGTGTGTGTGTATGTGACTGACACGTAGCAGCACATCTTCCATTGGTACATGTTCAGGAATAAGGCACCGCTGCATTATGGGAAAGGGCGTGGCAACCGTTTCTCTCTCTTTCTCTCTGAGGCAGAACGTAGACAAACTGTGCTCTCAAATAACACTGAACACGGAACCTGGACAAAGACACATGAGAGAAAAACCTGTGTGTGTTTATATCAGCATCCAAAAATCTGAGTCCGCTACCAAATACTGCGTTAATTCCATCAGTTATCAGAAAACTAATACTCATTTTATACATATTATTAAAGAAAAATGACATTTAAATCTGAGATTGAAACTGAAATCTGTCTGAAAATCCTGCTCACAGTTTGCATCATATTTTTAAAATTGTTATGATGTTGTATATTTAATTTAATCCCAAAACACGTTACACTCCCAACACGGTGATTTATTTAAGTAGGACGTGCTTCTAGATCAAAATCCTTGTATTGCTCATGTAACAACATCTGATGTCATCATTGTGCCTCTGACTCCTCCCACTTCTGAGCCCCATTCCCACCAGATGCACCAATCAGCCTCCAGACAGAAAAGCTATTGTGTAGCTCTGCATTTTAGTTTACAAAATTAAGCAAAATTGTTTATTTGTTAAAACTGCAGAAGGGTGAAAGGTGCCGGGAATATGACAAGCTGGAAAACCATCATAAGGCTGCCTAGCATTTCTTTCAAACACTAGTTAAGCATATTAGCTAGCTAGCAAAGTTAGCGTAACCGAAGTCCTTATAGTAAAGTCTGTCCACTCGCCTGCCTGTAACACAGCCATCATGTAAGCAGTAAACTCATGTAATCTAGCAAACTGGTTAGCAAGCAGGCAAGCTAAAATGGCTAACATTACTAAAAGGGCTAACTATCTAGCTCACTTGCCTGCTTGCTAACCAGTTTGCTAGATTACCAAAAGTTAGCTTCCTAGCTAATCCAGTTAATTTTGTGCATTTCAGCACAGGCATCAGTTAACTAATATTTAAATGCTTTAGCTAGAAAACATCAATATTTTACAGCTTTTTGCATTTTACAGGCATACACTGTGAAAGAAATACAGGCAGTTTTCTGATAATGTTCTAATGGTCTTAGCGAGTTGCGCTATTTAAATTCCCTCTCACACATTGTGTAGCTTTGCTAGTGACTGCCTCTCAAAGTTTCTTTCTATTTACAAACCTCCTTTTTTTATGGTGGCTTTAGGAGGCAAAATTACAATTTTATCTACAATTTAATGTTTCAGATTTGTTTTTATTTATTTACCCACAGTAATGCTTTCTTGTCGCTGAGCTTGATTTTATATTCATTAACTCGTGAAATCCACTATATTCAAGATGGCCTTCTATTCACTGTGTTATAACAGAATGTGTATTTGAGACAGGCGTGACTCCATGTTTGCATTCTAACTTCTCTATATTTTCACTAAAATTAAAGTGTTGGCACCCTTGGCTGTGTTTGATTCACCGTCTGCCTTTAAAAAAACAAAAAAAACTTGCTACACACATTTTAACATCAAATAAGATATGCTTAGGTTCATTATTCAGTATTTTACTAATTGTGCTCATCACTAGTCACCAGTTATCAACCTCCAGAGATCTTTCTACTTTTATGGGTAGCGTTAGCCGTGATGGGAAACAGACACACACACACACACACCCGACCAGGATACGGATAGTCCTCGGTTCAGGTTTGTGCTGTGCTGTTCGATGGAAAAATGCTATTAGTACTCTGTATTGGTAGCTGTCTATCCTGCTAAGCTAAGCTATGTGCTGTGCATAGCGGTGTTAATGTTAACAATCTAAGCACAGAAACTTACAAATGAAAAGTGCATACAAAGTGTTCAAACGGTCGACTGCGGCTAAATATGGGCACGTTTTAGTATTTACAACAAACAATTTTGCTTAATTTTATTAACTGAAAGCCGAGCTACATGTCTGAAGAGTATTGGCTCAGGAGTGAGAGGCACACACTGATGACATAAACCGAGAGTAAGTGCTTAAAAGAACTGTTACAGTATGAACCTTTAGTGAAGAATCTTGTTTAAGTCTGTGATAACTGATGAAATAAAAGCAGTTGTTAGTAGTGGACTCAGAGTTTGGGACCCTGCTGTGTGTGTGTGTGTGTGTGTAAGTGTGTATATATGTGTGTGTGTGTGTGTGTGTGTGTGTGCGTGTGTGTGTGTAAGTGTGTATAAATGTGTGTGTGGGTGTGTATATATGTGTGTGTGTGTGTAAGTGTGTATATGTGTGTTGTGTGTGTGTGTGTAAGTGTGTATGTGTGTGTAAGTGTGTATATGTGTGTGTGTGTGTGTGTGTTGTGTGTGTGTGGTGTTTACACTGTGCTCTCGAGCATCCACTCAGTGCTGCTGCTGAACGTGACGCGGCGTTCAGTCGGAGGCGAGACATCGAGCTGTGAGCTGGATTTGTGGCGGCGGGCGCGTGCCCGTCTCGGGTAGCTATGGCTCTGGAAGAGCGTGTAGTCCCCGTCGAACGAGAAGCGGTGCCTCGCCCTCGCCAGCTCACCAGGCAGCAGCCCGATGCCCGCCGGCGCCCGCTTCCTGTCCCTGTCGCTTGTGCCGGGATCCATCGGGCACAGCGACATGGTGGAGCCTGTTAGGCTGCTGTCTGTCTGGGCGTCATCTGAAGGCGGGGCGCCCAAACTTGCCCGGCGGGATGGTGGCATGGCCAGAGTGGGTGCCAGGGCCATAGAGGGAACCTCCGAGTTAACTGGAGGTGATGGTGCCTTGGCTTCCTCTTGAGTCTCATTCTCAAGGCTGAGAAGCGCAATGGCATGGCAATCTGTACCAACCGGAGACTCGCCCACGTGCTCCTGCTTCTTTGCGGTGCCGCGACCCGAGCGGTACCCATGGACGGTGCCAGCAGTGCAAGCTTTGATCTTAGAGGCATCGTTCGTGCCGTATGCCTTGTATCGGATCATCAGGATGATGATGAAGACAAGCACGGAGGCTACTATGATGCCTCCAATGATGATGATCATGGTACCACCCAGAAACTGGGCTTGGGCAAACTGGCACTGGCCGGTCTCAGGCGCTGTGCGGAAGTGGACGCAGCCTACCACCCGTGTGGCAGTGAGGGACGTGATGCCATCATCATACACAGCGAGGACACACAGCTCGTACTCACGGCCCGCTGCCAGGTCATTGATTCGAAACGTTTTGCTGTCAGAAGGAATCATCCTGAAGTGATAGAGAGAGAGAGAAAGAGAGAGACAGGGAGAGAGAGAGTGAGGGCAGGAAGTTTGATCAGAGATAACAGTGGCAGAAGAACAAATAAGGACAAAGCAAGATAGTTGGACAGAGACAGCCAGAGAACCGGAGAGAGAGAGAGAGAGAGAGAGAGAGAGAGAAAATTGAACAGAGAGAAGGTGAGTGAAGGAGTACTAACACATTATAGTACACTGATAGGGAAAAACTCATTTGTCAGGTTCTAGAACCTTTAAGGGTCCCCCAGAGGGACAACCGAAGAACCCTTATGGGTTCTAGATTAAATCTTTTTTTCTACGAGTGTAGATACAGATGTCATTTCAAATTTGATATAATGCAGTTACAGATGCAAACATATATAAAATGTAGAGGTGTGACTGTAGTCCTATTACAGATATACTGTATATGTACATTTGGAGACCTGATTATAATGCTGATGCAGGGTTGTATAATACAGATGTATACAGATGTAAAATGGTAAGTTTGACTATAGTCCGATTACAGAATTTAAATACATGTAAGTTTGGAGGTCTGATTATAATCCTGATGCAGTTACAGATGTTTACAGATGTATACAGATGTAAAATTGCAAGTTTGACTATAGTCCAATTACAGAATTTAACTACATGTAAGTTTGGAGGTCTGATTATAATTCTGATGCAGTTACATGCAGATAAAATTGCAAGTTTTATTTTAATTCTGTTATAGATGCATGTCTTTTTATACATGTCTGATCATACTCCCAATACAGATGTTTACTCAAATAGTTATTTATATGACAACTTTAGCTTGAATCATGTTTTTAAGTAACAGTACTTTTACTTGAGGAGGTTTTTGGCTACTCTACCTTCCTCCGCTTTTTACTAAACACACCGTAAACCTTGTGCTGCTGTTTTGGCTGTTCCAGGTACAGCTTTAATTAAATGATGACTAAATGGAAGTTTTGAATTGAGCGTTAAAAATCTTTCTCTCTGGCTCTCTCTGTCTCTCTGTAGACAAAATCCCTCTGGTCCGGACCCTGTGATTCATGTTTTTTAACTTCCGATCCGTTATTCTGGAACTGATGACACGTGAATCTCTATAGCAAAAGTCTGGAGGGGTCACAAGGAGAATTGGCAGTGTGTCAGCGTGAGCAATGTCCTGATGATCAGAGGTCAGACGATATACACTGAGGGAATTATAAAGGAACAGAACAGATAGAGGTCACATGTTCTATGGCTGATGTGAAGACAACCGATCAGCTTATTTGTACAAAAAGGTAATGGATGGTTAAGGTGAGGGTCAGGGGCAGGGTTAGCGGTCACTCTCGCTTGGTAGAAATCCTATAAATTTTGCACAAGAGGAGAATAACATGCCTGGAATAGGAAATGTACCAATCTCATACTGAGTATCATTATCAGAAATGCTGGATTGGTATCAAATCAGACGTATTATATGTTGACTGCCACAACACAGATCTGGCTCGTGAACACCAGGGGTTGGTTCGAGTACTCGAGTGACAGCAATGATCGATCATGAGAAACACAATAAACAGAGGAAATTAACGTTGATTTAATTATATTTTTTGCTTCATCAAATATATTTTACATTGATGGAAGTCCAGTACTAATCAACAAAATGTAAATAGAGCGATAATCTTTATTTAGTGTGCTGTCTAGGCTATATTTTCAATTCACACTGGGCATGAAGGAACAAGCATCATGTAGGAGAAGCGTGGAACTTCATCAAGCTTTATTTCTGTGCTTTCTCACCATGTATCAGTAAATATAATGTCTGTATTGACTGTCAGATTAGTATAAACATGCGCTACCACTGTATACGATCAAATAAACTTTATTAGCCCATTGAGCAAAGCCGCTTTCCTTGTGCAGACGGTATAAAAGGCTACATTAATTTACATAGGAGCCGTTTGCTGTTACTGCTTCACTGGATTTTAAAACTACTACTAGCACAGAAACCTGGTGTTTAAACACATGCCTAGCGAAAACAAAAAGACAACACATTTATCAGCCAGACTTTCTGCTGTCAAGTTTTGCTGAAAGCGCAAACACAATAGTCTGTATAAAAAGTCGTCTACAACACGACCCTCAGAAAATTAGAGTACTTGAGTATTTGCTCATTTTCTCTGCCCAGTATTCGAGCTGTCTAAATGAATAAAATGCACATCCCTAATGAACAGTTTGGTTAATCAGTTATTAAAAGGACGTCGGTATCAGATCAGTATCAGTACAGACCAATACCCAGAGCTCTGATATCGGCGTTGCATCGGAATTGGAAAAAGTGGGATCCATAACCTGGACCTGGATTGGGTTGGCCTATAATTTTTTAGATTGTGCCAACTGAATCTGTCATTTCACAGTTACAAATTAAAATCTTCAATTAGAAATTATATTGTTTCATTTGCCAATTTTTTTTTATACTAGCTCCCTGCAAATAAATGCTCCCATTGCTTTTTGACTGTATGTAGGCTGTTAGCATGCTGCAGTATCTTCCTACTTCCTATGTTTTGGCATCATACCCCATCTCCTTTTATATGCTAATCGCTCATTTTACCTGGGTTCTGCTTTTGCTTTATGAATGTCCTCCTACAGGAAAACTCTCAATAAATTTGTTTTTTCATGTTCACACAACAGCTAACACTCCACAACTGCCAATATTGAGATGCTGGTGATTAACACACTTGTACATGAATTTCTGGCACGTCAACCCACGCACACACTCCCGGTCTTCCAGTTCTGTGACATTTGGGTGAATTGTAAAAGTGTTACATCCCTCTTGGCAACACATGGATGCTTGAATAGAGAAACACAGGACATTTCTCTTAATGAACATCTATGCAATTAGCCTCTTTATTTTTACACCGTTTCTCTCCCATATGCTGCTATCCCAAAGAGTCCATTAATTTTAGGGCCTGATTATAACAGGCCACAGGTGAGTAATCAAGGATATAAGATGTATTGTGTGATCGAGAAGGAGTGCAGCAAACTTCATCAATCACAGTAATGTTTATGACATCTCAATTGATCATTTCATGGTCCTTTACTTGTAAAACTAGCTTTGGAAATCTAATACATGATGACATGGACCTCTCTGTTTACAGCTTTAAAGCTGGATTATAAACCAACCAGACAGTTTGTTTTCCACATTAAAGCCTGGTATTTTACAGGACATTTGCTTAACACTTTAAATTTAAATCTACAGGATGACCATAGACATATTTTACTCTCCAGATTTATTGTTTTTTTATTGAGTTATCAATTATTAAGCTGGTCTATCACCACCACCAACCTGTTCTCATCTAATACATTTTCCTCAGCTTCATTGTGTTTGGAATCTATTTTAGTCCTCTATTGTAAATCTCATTCTCCAAAACTGAAGCTTTTAGCATTTTTACAATTCTAGTCTTTTGAGATGCTCGGTTTGCGTTGGTTTATGAGAAGCCATCGGCTTAGTCGTTATTCTCTCTGTTTTTACTGACGCTATGTTTCCATGCCACAAAGCCATTTTATGAAAAATTGCTCCAATACACCAGAGCCAGTTCAGCTTTCTGGTTTCACATCCTTCCCTCTAATTTTCATCCTTGAAATACAACATCATACGTGAAAAGATTTCAACAGAACAGGTGTGATTTGCCCATAAGTTCAATCCTGGCTAATGTCTGATCTAATGTTACGCCAAGCAGTTAATGAACCAAATAATTAGTGATTAATAGCTGGGAAGCTCTTGTAAGATAAACTTCTTCTGTAAATATTCCAAGGCAAGATGTAATTTGTCTACAGCAGTGGACAGGAAATGGGGATGCAGTTTATAATAATCCTGACAGAATTGCTTAGTTCATAGAGGAATAGTGTGGCTTATACAGTGGGTTTTGCTGAATCATGAACATATACTCCAGTAAACCTGGACACAGCTAGTATACCTTTTAAATCTCCCAGTGGTTTATAGATCAGTACTGCACTATTCCCATCTGTTGTATACTACTGTTTTACATTTAATATTCCATACTATTGGCAAAGATAACCTTACACTTAAGCATATTAAACACATAGACCCCATTTAGAATTGGTATTAACTTCCATCATCTCGGGTGATCCAATCACAAGTGGACAGCACTAAGTGCAGGTGTGAACGGGGTCAATTGCGTCTCGAGGGCACATTGTGATCTGATCAATCAAACCGCTGAATGCTAATGCGTCCTGATGCCCACCAACAACCAGGGGAGAGTCACCAATAACAAATAATCTTGCAGAGTAAGATAATATTTTTTAAAGATAATAATAAGATATATAAGAGAAAGATAATAAGATCATAATTTTATCATAAACTTTAATGTTTCAGATTTGTTTATATTCATTTACCCACAGTGAATGAATAAAATGGATCTACAATAGCCATCCGGATTTCTGTAAAGCTGCTTTGTGACAATGTCTATTTAATTGAATTAATCCTTCATCTTTAGCTTGCCTTCATGCGGGGATATTTTTCTATTTAAGCTCCTCGAACACACAGTTAATCAAAATTTCAAAAGACTTTATATTCACTGCATGAACTCACTACACAGGGTATAATATAATGGCTTTACTAGAACCTGTGAACCTCACTTCATTTTTTGGGATTCAGCCACATTTTTTTTTTTTTTTTAGGAAGAAAATAGCCAAATGTAACCGCAAGAAAACGTAAACCTTTTGCCTTTACAAATTTACTTTAGTAAAAATGTCCCCATTAAAACAAATTTTACAAATACAGTTTATTCAAAAAGTGAAGGAAATCTAATGGAGTAAATGTAGCGTGTTACTACCCACCAACAACAGTGAAGGACTGCCTAGTTATTTATGTTATTCAGGAAATCAGAATTGGTCACTGGAGACGCATTTGAGACTGATATGAAAATACCAGGTGTGAACGCTGTCTTAACACGGCCCTAAAAACAACAATATGTCTTTGGCATCCATTCATTGGCAACAGTTAACAACACGCTTAACAAGTCCACATGACTGCCTGGCAGCCAAATCAAGTGATAACAAATAGCAGTAAATAAAAATGGTAGTCCAATTAGGCAATACAGAATACACATTGTGAATCAATAAACATTATGCCATAGGAAAAGACTAGTCTATGTTCTTTACCTGTAGACCAGTGTGTCATCCAGGGTGCTGTTATACTGTATCTGGTACATCCTAATTCCAGGGATGTGTCGCTCAGAAGGCCAGTGGATCATGGCTGAATTGGAAGTCAGCTCATCAACCACCACCCTCTTGTCCTGCAGCTTGGTGTCATTGTTGCCAGATTTGGTGGAGGTGGTGATGTCAGAGAGGCCAGGGTCAGCCTCCTTCATGTGACCAGTGTTGTTAACGAACAACGGCAGCGGGATCATGTTTATCTCCACGGCCGCCGTGGCGATCCCAGCAGCATTCGAGGCGACACAGTTGAATGCGCCACTGTCTTTCAGGGTGGTAATCAGAATGTCTAGAGTGCCGTTATCATACAGGATGGTACGTGAGTTATTGTGGACCAGCTTTCCATCGGGAAAGCGCCAGTGAATGGCAGGATCCGGATCACCCATAGCCTTGCACTTGAGCGTGACACCTTGGCCTTCCATCACATAGGGCTTGGTGGAGTGGTGCTTGATAATGAGCGGGGGCTCACAGATAAACTCCTCCTCCTGAATGGACCAGAAGTATTTGTCCATTAACTGCTCAGGTGAGGCGCAGGTCTCCAGGTCATCTTCTCGAGTGAGCCTACGCAACCACAGCAACTCGCAGTTACAGTGGAGCGGGTTCCCACCAAAACTCACTGTCAGCTGTGAGGAACTGGAGGAGCCCTTGGGGTCAGACAGCACCTGAGCATGCTGGAAGAGACTGTCTGGCGGCAGCTTCTGCAAGCGGTTGGACGTCATGTCCAAGCGAACCAGTTTGGTGAGCAGCGTGAAAGTCCCGGCTCCTATGTGATCAATGAGATTGTGATCCAGAGTTAGCGTATTGATGTTGGTCATCCTGGCGATAGCCTCCCATGGCAACGTCCTCAGGTTGTTGTAAGACAAATCCAAATCCTCAATAGTGGACACAAACTCATCGAAGGAGGAAAGGTCGATGTGGTGGATCTGGTTGTTCCCCAGGATGAGATGCCGAAGGTTGACCAAACCTTTCAGCTGGTCATTCTTGATATCAGTCAGTCGGTTGCCATCCATGTGAAGTGCCCTCAATGCTCTAAGTCCCAGGAAGGCATGTGGAGCAATCTGGCTGATGGTGTTGCGGGACAGGGTCAGGTGCACCAGGCTTGTCATGTTTAAGAAGTCCTTCCTACGGACAGCTGTGATGAAGTTGTCCGTGAGCCTCAGCTCCACGGTCTTACGGTCGATGGTGGGCGGCACAAATAGGAGTCCAGTCTTGGCACAAAGCAAGGTCAGGGTGGGCGAGATGGTCTGGCAGATACAACGGCCTGGGCAGTGCTGTCCTCGCACCAGGACCCCCAACAGCATCATGCACAAAATGAACCGCTCCATGGTTTATCAGCTTCCTCGTCCTGTAGATCACACAATACCAAGAGACAAACAGAAACATCTATCAGAACAGGCTGCAGCTTTCAAATTTCCTGACAATGCAAATGTGGTCAGTGTACCGTGAGCTCGACAAATAACAACATTTCAAGCTGTGTCTGGTTTCCATTGTTTTGACATAATTATCATGAAACTTTGAGGTTGCTCAGCCGATTTAGATGTTACATCTAGATATTTGTCT
Source organism: Olivaichthys viedmensis (assembly GCA_028565825.1). Lineage (NCBI taxonomy): Eukaryota > Metazoa > Chordata > Actinopteri > Siluriformes > Diplomystidae > Olivaichthys > Olivaichthys viedmensis. Next base: position 4,615,542 of record JAOUQW010000047.1, on the reverse strand, counting down.
GTTTGTTTCAATTAATCTTATCAAATAACGTTCTCACAAACACTGACAGGATTGTGGCAGTTTTGTTTTACACTGAGAAGATTATCTAGAGGCCACAAAGGTGACATAAAAGCAGCAATCAACACATCTACCGGTGTATATTTTAGCAACTACTGATGAGTTTAGGAACTGACGTCCTAATTGTTTACAACTAGAAACCATAGTTATGAATTAATGAACAGCTTAGCAAACTTTGTATGATTGTTTTGTTGCAAAATAAAATAAAAAGATCTTCATTTTATTTCCATTGAAGTTGAAATGCTGAGGAACTTGGATTTTTTTTAGAATAGTATCTTTCACACATGACAGCCTCAAATAACACGTCTCTACCATTGCACTCCATACTTCCTGCCTTCTCTAGTAATAACAGGAAACTCTTGTTATAGGTCTGAGGCCCACTTCTTCTATATTGGGTGTCACGGTCTCCACTGACAACATCCCAAGTAATACCACTCCACACCGCCAGAGGGCCCCATCACCCGAATTGTAACACTTCTGTTTCACTCACCTGTTCCACATTTCACTATCACCCCCTTTATATATATGTGTATATATTATTAATATATATATATATATTATATATTATTACTATTATTATTATATATATATACACACACACTTACCTGGACTCATTGCAAAGTATTGCCTATCTCTGGATGATATTACCGAGCGTTACCTACCAAGTGGATTATCTGGTTACCGAATCTTTTGCCTGTCCCTTCGTTTATGTGTTTTGCCTGCCCCTGTTGTTTTGTTCACCGATTGTCTGACTACCTGGTTTTCTTGACCCCTTACCTGCATTGTTGACTACCGCTATTGGATTGTACTTCATAATAAAGCTCTGCACTTGGATCCTCTCCTGAGTTCGTGTGAGTCTGGGTCTTATATTGGGACTGAGTTGTCAGGGTTGGGTTCTTTTATAATTTTAAGTTATCTTCACTACACTGAAACACGGCATCATTTCTGTAAATGTGACCCTGATAACTTCTTAGGGAATAAGGGGTTAAACAATAGCTCTGACAAAATTTACAATCAACGTCAACAGACAGGATACAACTGAAAACACACAAGAGATTTGTTTACACACTTTAAAAAGCTCCTGAGAAATAGTCATGTGTTATTTCTGCCCAAGTCTCACTGATGCCCAATTAAAGTGGTTCTGCTGAGGACAAACATGGTGCTTAAGGTTGACACATACAAACATATAAAATATTAATGTATTATCCCTAAAATGCCTTCTACCTCACCGAATAGATTTCCAATGGAAAACAAGGTCATCTGAAAAGTTCTATAGGATTTGAGAGTAAATGGTTTGGTGAAATTCCAGTCGGTGGAGCAGCTTAATTGTATGACAGATTGTGGCAATACACCCAAAGGGACGTGAAGTGCCCTAAATGGCCCGAGCTGTTGCTGCATCAGACGGTGATCCGGTTTGATAGGTCTCATGTGCCGAGTGCTGACTCTCTCTCTGTCTGAGCCGCATTCAGCTGTATCGATTTATCTCAATTGGCAGCAGCAGTGTGAAAGAGAAGGAAAAAAAGGAATGAATTTCTCGGGTGCAATAACCAAGATCCTCAATGGAACCTGAACCTTTTTTTTTTCTACCAACATTTTCTCCATTTTGCACAATCTGAGCTTTAGGAAGGTGCCCATTTGGGCCAAGTCCTGATGACTCACTTCCCATGATTCCACTGTAGGCAAGTTCAAGTTGCTGAATACTTGGACAGTGACATTAGTTAATTTGGCGACCTGTCTCCTGTCTGCTAATGGCAGATTCCTGCTCCATTACTGTGCTATTTTATAGCATTATGTTCGCTGAAATGCCCTTGTGGAACCCATATTTACTTGGAAGATACGATGACTACCATAAAGTAACGTGTAACTATTCCTCAGCAATGCTGTACTAATTTGTACCTTTATTTCACTAAAATGCACGGCTAGGTCTGAAATACATTTTTGGGAGTGACACATTGCTGGTAAGATACAGAGACCACCATCATTATCCATTCAAGTCACTGAGTCACACTGCGATAACGGGAAGCCACTTAAGCGAAATTTAAATGCATGGTGACTAAAGAAGCAACGGCCCATCAAGTCCCCTCAACATGATTTGCAGAATTGTTGCCAGAGATTCTGCTGCAATAAAATCCATAAATACTGCAAGTGATAAGAAATAACTGTCACTTTTCTAGACATTACAACGCAAATGACAGCATATCCCTCCGAGGAATGATCTCTGATACAAAACGCCTCCTTGCTTCTGCTTGGCTGACTCGAAAATTCACTCTCATCCCAAGGTGTGTTGCGCATCAAAACATTGCACTGGTTAAATCCAGTGTGAGATGAAATGCAGGTTTTTATGTAAATTACTATAGTGAAGTCATTAAGTCGATGACATATTGTGATTACAAAGCCTGATTTTAGTGTCTCTGTTTTTATACTATGATAATTTATCACCGCACATTTATTATTGAAGCCTTGTTCACTCGAGTCATTTCAAAATGGAATATCAGGACTAAAATCTAAAATTAATAAGCAAATCAACATCTCAATCTAACCTGTGTGAAATGCTTCTACTAGCCGCTCTACCCTTGAAAATAACCACCTTTGAGGCGCTGTGGTCTCCTGAGAGTTAAAGGTAGTAAAATGAGAGAGAAGTTCACAGCTCATAAATCTAGATCATGATCCGTTCAGATATCATGCCCTCGTGCTTTCATTTTAACCCCCAGGAGAGAATGTGACAGTAACGACAGCAGGCCTTTATACATATGAGGCTCCATTATTCAATAATAGCCCTGTCATGCTTTTTTTCTCCTGAATATCTGAGCACAGCTGGATTGAAAAGTGAGAATAAGCACTAGGAAGAGTGCTCTGGTGGATGCAGTGGTGGCTCAGTGGTTAGGGAGCTGGGCTACTGATTTGAAGATCGTTGGTTCAAGCACTCAGCACACCAAACTGCCACTGTTGGGCCCTTGAGCAAGGCCCTTAACCTTCTCTGCTCCAGGGGGGCCGTACCATGACCCTGTGCTTTGGATAAATGCTGCTGAATGCTAAAAAAAAAAAGGTAGTGAGTAGTCTTATATCAAATAGACTCACTGGAAAGACTCACTGATTCAAATCAATGCATCAGGTTCAATATTTACAAAACGGCTGTGCTGATGTGAGCATGTATCGGCTCAAAGCTGCTCAGTGATGGTGACAATGGATCCTGGTTTCTCTGATTTCACTGTTATCAGAGAAACCAGTCTGATAACACATGCCCACTCTTTATTACTTTTTATTACTACTAAGTTTCCTTTAGCACTGTGTGTTTCTCTCCCACTGAAGGTGTGACCTATGTTCCTGAGTTCCAGGGAAGGAGGTGTGGCCTATGTACCCGAATTCCAGGGAAGGAGGTGTGGCCTATTTACCTGAGTTCCAGGGAAGGAGGCGTAGCCTATGTACCTGAGTTCCAGGGAAGGAGGTGTGGCCTCTGTACCTGTCAGTCCCAGTGAAAGAGGCGTGGCCTCCTGCTCCTCAAAGCTAGCACTTTTTTTCAAATAAAATCAGACACTGAATCACGTTGTCTCGCATCCTCTCACATCGTTACGGTGCTAAATCATATTCAATTGTTTGCTGCTTTAAATCTATATTTCATAAATCGGATTGGTCACATATCTAGATGCACATCATATTGTCTTAGAAGGAGAGATACATACCAATAAAAATGACAAACAGACACATTTCTAACACTCTCTTTATGGAGAGCATGCTTTAAGAGATGCTACACCTTTTCTCTTGCTATTTCTAATTCCTAATTTATCAGGAAACTGTTTTTCCAGATTGCTGGACTATTCTAATTAACACAATCCTCTGCAGGCTAAGTTCAATTTAGCTGCCAAAGAGAAAACCAAATCTATTTCCACGACCGGACATGTGTAGAAGTCAGACATTGACCAATAGGATCGTGCTGCCAATGTTTGAAAAAATTTATGCTTTCCATCAATAATACTAACACGCTATGGGCTTCGTTTAGCTCCAATAACGTCCCCAAGCTCTAAAATGGCTTGTCTCAAACTGCTGGAATGCTTCCTTGAGGATTTTTACTATTGATTTTCTTACATCACAGAAAAATTTAAAAAATAATAAAATAATTTGCATAATGGAGAACTTTGTTGCCAAGGCAACTCTGTGGGAGAATGCAGGTCCTTGAATTGCATTAAGATGCTGTTAAGCTGCCAGAGAAACGGAGGCCTCAATCTTGATGGAGATGAGGAATGCACTGAATATTTACAAGTGCTTTAACCAGGCTTTTAAATATCGCTAAAAGCTACAGCAGCACATGCACATACCCATTATTTTTGCCATCTGTTTTACAGATGCCATCAAAAGTCACTGATTTGGAGCTAGTGGAGATTTTTGTCAGTTTCTATGCTGCTCAGTTGGAGGCCTCAGTTCTTTATTACAAGGAGATTGCATCACTGAAAATGTCCACTCGCCGCCTACAACTCAAGCGAGTGCCCGTCTGATGCCCCGCTGGTTGGCACGCTGCCTGTCCTGGCACTCAGCATTAGCATCAATCACAGAAAGTGTGTGACTGCATGAATATTTTAAGCTGCACACCATTAATAAAATCTGAACATACTGTCATAATGTCTGAGTGTTGCAGACGCTCATGATGGTGGATTCAAATATAATGGTAAAGTATGAATAATTACTACAACTAATAATATTAATAAGATTAATAGCTTTTACCTTTTAAAAATTATATAGCACAATTTATATTTAATTTTAATTTAAAATGCAAAATGCAGCTTTAATGTGTACACACCAAACTGGAAGATAAAGAAAAAAAAACTGCAAGGAAAATAATTACTACAACTTAAAGCAAAGTTAAATTATGAGGTCAAATAGATTCTGAGTAGTGATGTATATCTCTGGGATTGAGAGGCACAGAGGCCATGCCTCCTTCACGAGAACTGACCGGCACAGAGGCCACGCCTCCTTCACGAGGACTGACCGGCACAGAGGCCACGCCTCCTTCACGAGAACTGACCGGCACAGAGGCCACGCCTCCTTCACAAGGACTGACCGGCACAGAGGCCATGCCTCCTTCACGAGAACTGACCGGCACAGAGGCCACGCCTCCTTCACGAGGACTGACCGGCAC
>JAOUQW010000047.1:4587644-4601238 GCA_028565825.1 Olivaichthys viedmensis | reverse complement strand
ATAGTCTTCATGATTACAGCTGCAGTCCGTAGGAGATGCAAGTCTGCAGTATCCAGGTGAGATTATCCATTTAAGCATTATGTTCTTCTTATTATGTTTTTGGGGGTAACACATCCTGATGTCACACGGTGTGCGTGTCCGCGAGTGGTGGTTGCCACGGTGATGTGCCCCACGTGCCCTCTGTTTATGTTTATGTTTATGCGAGTCCCTGTCTCGTCATGTGATTGCCCCCACCTGCGTGTCGTTTGTTAGTAATTAGTAAGTGTTTAAAAAGCCCACGTGTCCATCCAGTTTGTGCCTGATTGTTTGTTTGTCATGCTGTCTAATGTTACGTGTGTTCGTGTTCGCCATGACACCTGACAGTAATTTAATTTTTTCATTGAATTAGTGAGTAAATAAAATATCTGTAACATGCCGGTGGATGAGGCAGGACACAAGTGCGGGAACTCGGTGTGACGTTTATTACGGCAAATCCAACAAATCATCCACATATTCCATAGCGTAGGCATCAAGGGGTCATTCATAATCAAAATCACAAGAAACAGGAAACGGTGAAATCCAGGAATAACATTAAGAACAGGGAAACCCATGATTAGAATTTACGGGGAAAAACACAACAAGTCTTTGCCAAGAGACAAGAACACACAGAGTACAACTACACACCACTCAAAAGTAAACGAGGCACAGGTGAACAAAATCAGGTAAACCAACCAATGATGAGACGTGGGCGGAGACACAAACACACGCACATGACATTCATCGTCATGGGAACCGCGACACGAAGGGTGTAACCATTCGAACCTAACCGTCGTCTTTTCTACACTCTTGAAAAAAAAAATTCAACTGCTCATGCTCATGCAACGTCATAGGGCAGCCCCGCACGCTCGGAGGAAAGCGCCAACTACCCTTTTCCGTATCCATGAGCTCACAGATGCACACGACTGGCTGGTGCCACTTTTATGGACAGGAGAGAAAGTGTATTGCCGTCCTTCCCACCCACAGAGCAGGGCCAATTACGCTCTCTTGGACTCCCGGCCACGGATGGCTGTAGCATCGTTGGGGCTCGAACTAGCGATCTCCAGACGATAGGGCAAACGATTTACTGTTGCGATTTACTCGGGAGCCTGTTTGTCAGTGTTTTTATGGCTGGCGTGCAGCTCCAGCACTTAGTTAATCTGCCGCCCTGTATGGTAATTTAATACCACCGCTACCTCGGCACTGACATAAAATAGAAAATCCCATTTAGCATTATTGTAGCAGCAGTGATTTGGATGTTGAAATACTAATTATAATGTGAATTACAAGGTGTTAGCATTAAACACTGCTCTATAATGCATATCATCTGTGATCAGGGCAGACTCACTATATTACACAGATTGAAAGATTTACTGGCATCATAGAGTTTTTTTTCTTCTTTCTCTATAATTAACCTTTTTGAACTTTCTGACTCTCTCTTAAACTCCAATGTAGTTAAACCCTCCCACTATCTGGAGCTGGATTTTGATCTTGTTACAACTACTGCATGTTTTATGCCGCCTCTCTCAGATCTGGACTGGACCAGCATGATCGCTGCTTCACTGACCATTTGGCAATATTCCGAATTTATTATCAAAGGATGACTGAAATTCCTAGATTTAGAGAGGATTTAAAATGTGTGTTGATTCCACCGCTCATGAGTGTTATAGTAGTGAGGGATCAGGTTATCAGATGAAGGTTAATCAAAGTTAACACTTGCTGGTCTAATTTTTACACTAAATGATTCTCTGTTTCTGGGAAACCAGCCCATTAAATTTAGAGGACTTGTGTAGTGTAAGAATTTCACTGCACACACTCACACTGGAGGAGAAGTTTGCAAGCTGGATGATGAACATCTGCCTCGGTCTGAAAATGGCCACAGTTTGGTTTATAATTGGCTCTTTAAGTTTGGGTAGTAGGAGTACCAGTAAAAGCACGACACATCAGATACATTTTTCATTTAACAGACAATTAAAAAACGTGCCTTATTTGGTACCCGAGAAGAGATCAATAATTGTAGATACATGAGAAAATGAACAGGGACAGTAATTTCACTGATGAGTTTTACAGTAGATAAATAAATAAATAGGTTTGTAAGGTACACTGCAGTCTTATAGCTTGTGTTCTCTGCTAGATATTGATAATGAGAGATTAAAAGACTCACCGTTAACAAGTTCAGATATTTCCTGCCAAATGTTCACCACTAGTTTACCGTTTTTGTGCTGTTTCTGTTGCATAATTCCACACATTCTAAAATAAACACCATGAGCCCATAGGCAGCCAGCTTTATCTGAAGAACATGTGAGTATGTGCTGTTATTTATTTGGTCAATACAGAATTATGTATGTGTTCAAAAGCCTTAATGATTAAAGAGCCATGTTTAAAAACACTGTACTGTAATTTCTGAGAAATTTCCTGATGAAAAAGTTTATCTCTGAATAAATAAACAGTCATTATTAGCATTATTCGGTTCCTGCGTTGTTAACCATACCACTACCAGGCACAGAATTGTTTTGTCTGCCACAGAATTAGTTGGCAATTATCATTAAAACAAATTTGAACCATTTGTTAAAATGGTAGATTACCTCGACAATGGGCCGCAGCCAGGCCACTTTCATCAATCTGATTTTGAGTAATTACCATTCCCCAAAAAGTTAATGATAAATAATGGAGCAGTGGGTCTCTTTATTGGGGAAATGAACAAAAATGCAGTTTAAAACAACACTGAATGGAAACACATCTAAAACCTTATAGCACAAGAACTTAGAACTGTTCTGCATTTTTGCTCAGCTATATACACTCAAGGTGCCATCTAAAACCATTAAGGGTTCTTCGGTTTGTCCCTCTGGGAGAATCTTTAAAGGTTATATGTAAGAATATGTGTGGAGCCCCTTTTGGCAGATAAAAACCCCTAACCATCCAAAGAACCCTTGAGGAACCCTTTTTTCTAAGAGTGTAGCTGTTGCATGTAATTATTTTGCATATATTGGAGCTAATATTTTAGAAATGTGTTTGCTTAATACCGTTAAAATATAAAAGGTACAAAAACACATGCATGCTCAAGAGATCATACAGTACACACTCGCATTTCTCGTGTCTCACAGTGGTACTTGTGTAAACCTGCATCCCAGTCTCTTCCTCCCAGTACACATTGACATTTCTGACTGTGAATTTTCTCCTGAAGCCTCTTCCCTCCATCACTCTCTCACTTGAGTGTCAACGAGTTCCTGTTGAATATTCACCCTCTTGCTGCTTCTCTCCAGAGGCGATTACAATTTTACAGAAACCTACGTCGTGAGAGAACCCAGTTACCAACTAATCACGCTTATGTCGTGTTCGAGAATTGGACAATAAAATTGTTTCAGAGGGAAAAAACTGAGCTCTTTTGCTCTTTTTGAGAGCATTGGATGAAAAGATGGCTTCTTTCTATCTCTCTCTATCTCTCAGGTCTTCTGTCCCTGTTTCCTAACGCCCAGCTTGTTCCTGCATGATGTCCAGATCAGGATTTAATCATTTGGGTGATTGATTTTTGGCTCAGTTAATTTCAGAGATGTTTATTTTGCAGAGGGAACATTATTAGCATATTGAAATATTGAACGTAGCAATTAGCACCAACGTGGCAGCGTTACAATTTTCTAGAAACCAACATTATGAGAGTAATCAAGCATATGGCATGCTATAGAATTAGTCTGAAATTGGTTTTAGAGAGGAAACATTATTATTTTTCACAGAAAATGTGAATTTTGTGTGTATTTTAAGAAAAGCTTTGATAATAACTTTAAATGTTTTGTTTGATATAATACAAACTAAGAGATGGAGGTCACACTATCTGTCTACTGCTATCTAAAGATTACAAACTGCTCACATTATGTACATTTAATGTTGATTTATTACCATAGGGTCCAGACAAACTGTCAGAACAGATGATCCCCATAAGACCAAAGACTTCAGAGAAACTACACGTAACTCACAAACACTTTAAGGCTGAAAATGTTCACAGCTGCATATTCGGCCTATAAACAGATTTATTTATCTCAGATCCAACTACACAATGGGGAAGTGAAAGAAAACATGCAGCAAGTGGGACTACAGGTCTAAAATAGCACAGGTGCATCAGCTCACAAACATCCAAACCTTTAATTAGTGTCAAAGCGGCCTTTTGGGATCTCGAAGAGGCTGTGATATTTACAATCCCATCATGCACTAGTCTGACTAACACTTGCTCGAGTGCTTCTGCATCACCAAAACTACACATTATTATTTTTTAGTCTGCATTTACAGGGTTCATACAGCTACGTAAAAGTCTTAAAAATGCTTGATTTTGTTTTTAAAGGTTTGAAATGTGCTTAATTTTCAATGCATGGTTGGGGAATACTTGATTTTTTCATTGTGAAATAAATAACATGCAGCAGAAAAGAATTTTATAGTCTCATCATTTCGCAACAGCTCGCTAACATTACACCATTACGCCCAGTTGCAAGCTCAACTTTGCGATCCGAAACGCAGGAACAGCATTCAGCAAGTTCAGCGAAAAAGAAATTGACAATGTCTTGACATTTATAATTAATGCTTAATAGCCTATGTGGGGATTACAACACTTTGGAGCGTTGAAATGAAAAAAATGCAAATTAAAAACCGACAGCTAGTGTAACTTTAGATAATTGACAAGCAGCATTTTGACTTTTGTTCAGAAAATGTTAATCAACTCCATCTTTTCTTTAAACTTACCCATTGATGTGTTTAATAATAAAATAAACAAATTAGGAAATTGACAGCAGAAAGACACACTGAAGAGAGGAAGTGTGTTTAACAAAAGCCATGTGACATTTATTGAGCTTAAAGCTTGATATTGGAAAACATCTGATAATTCACCTTCAAAGTGCAGAAAAATGGTTCAGTGATAATTTAGATAAACTGCATGAACCCTGCATATGGAGGAAAGCCCCATGAAAAACACATGAACGTCAGACAGTTGCGCATGTCGAAAATGGATTTATGAATCGGTAAGTTTCTCGTCCAGTTTTAACTGTTCAGTAAACTAAATACACACATGCTGGTAGTGGGAGGGTTCTGCTAACATGTGCTTACCTGTGATTGGTCAATGGCATCTATCTGTCTATCCATCCATCCATTTAACCTGATCTCATAAAAAATCCATATGAAATTGGAACAAACGAGGCAATTTCATTCTATTTCAGACGAATAACGATATAAGAAAAGGTACAAACACTGACCCTCCCCTGACCCCAACCTTTCTAACTTTTCATATGAATTGAATCATGTGAATTGTTATGAATATGCAAGCATAAAAACATTCCATCCATCCATCCACCATGCATCCATCCATCCATCCAGCCACCATGCATCGATCATCCATCCACCATCTATCTACCATGCATCCATCCATCATCCATCTACCATGCATCCAATTCAATTCAATTCAATTTTATTTGTATAGCGATTTTAACAATGGACATTGTCACAAAACAGCTTTACAGAAATCCAATCCATCCACCATCCATCTACCATGCATCCATCCATCCACCATCCATCTACCATGCATCCATCCACCATCCATGTACCATGCATCCATCCATCCACCATCCATCTACCATGCATCCATCCATCCACCATCCATCCACCATGCATCCATCCACCATCCATCTACCATGCATCCATCCACCATCCATCTACCATGCATCCATCCATATACCATGCATCCATCCATCTACCATCCATCCATCTACCATGCATCCATCCACCATCCACCCATTCATCTATCCACCATCAATCCATCCATCCATCCACTATCAATCCATCCATCCATCTGTCTACCATGCATCCATCCACCATCCATCCATCCATCCACCATACATCTACCATGCATCCATCCATCTACCATTCATCCACCATGCATCCATCCATCCATCCACCATCCATGCATCCATCCACCATTCATCTACCATGCATCCATCCATCCATTTACCATGCATCCATCCATCCACTTACCATGCATCCATCCACCATCCATCTACCATGCATCCATCCATCCACCCATCTACCATGCATCCATCTATCCACCACCCATCCATCTACCATGCATCTATCCATCCACCTTCAATCAATTCATCCATCCACCATCAATCCATGCATCCATCCATCCACCATGCATCCATCCATCCATCCATCTACCATGCATCCATCCACCATGCATCCATCCATCCATCTACCATGCATCGATCGACCATGCATCCATCCATCCACCATGCATCCATCCATCATCCATCCATCCATCCACCATGCATCCATCCATCATCCATCCATCCATCTACCATCCATCCACCATGCATCCATCCATCCATCCATCCATCCAGCATCCATGCATCCATCGATCCACCATCCATCTACCATGCATCCATCCACCATGCATCCATCCACCATGCATCCAGTAACATCACTCATATTATTAATTTTAATTGACAAAAGTGTCCCTCAAAAAAAAAAAAAAATTGTAATATAATATCATGTAAACATGCCTAAGGCTCAATTGTTTGAATAGAAATGCATAATATATGGCTAAAAAGCTAAACAGAGACACTAAAAGTAACTTAATTTTGCTGCCATCATACATCAGATTTAAGAGTTTTCTGTCTCTCTCTCTTTCTTTCTTACAGCTGTAGAAATTTAAGATCCATGAGTTTTACAGATTTAGCCATCAGATACAGATTGTGGTGGTTAATAACCTGGATATAAAGAATTAAGTGCTTAGGGACATGCATTTGTTTAAAAAGACAAGCTTGCCTCAAAATGCCATCCATCACACTCATGGTGATGCGAGCAGTTTGAAGTTAACGTTCTCGCCTAGAACATTCTATAGAATGCAGAACGCTGTAGAAATCGATCAGATCATCCGGCTATCGCAGACACAACACGACATTTCTCATGATGCTCATTGCCGCATTGGTTAAAACTGAGGAGGAAACTCTGGAGGAAGTGATATCATCTTTGATTTATTTGTTTCGAGTAAACATCAGAGTGGTCATCATTCATCCGGGAGGCAGGAGCCTGGGGTTGATGGAGAGCGATTTTTTTAAGACTCCGTATGAACATTGACTATCCATTCATTTAGACAGCGAGGGAGAGAGAGAGAGAGAGAGAGAGACAAAGACAAAGAGAAAGAGAAAAGAGAGATAGCCAGCAGATGCAAATGAGTTGATATGGCGAGATGGTAATCATTTAATGGAGACATGAACAACGAGACATGGACAAGTTTCCTGTTTACGCCTCAACAACAAAGTTTATTGGTGGCGAGTGAGGGCAAAACATAAACAATCATTTTCGAAGTAGCTAGCAAATATGAACGAGTTGGCACAAGGCAGTTATGTAATGAAGTCTTTATACTGTTTATGTCTAATTACGTAATCCATGTGATTTATCACGTAAATGTTTACAGCAGCTAAAAGACAAAGTGAGGACTTGCATTGTGAACTTCTGGTTTGCTAATTAAATTATTTAGCATACTAAAGTTTTGGGACAGCTTGAATTAGCTAAGCATTAGTTAAGAGTAGTAAAGTCTCACAACTGCAAATCTGTAAAAATTCACAAGCCAAATCGTTTGTAAAGTTAAGAAAAGGTTAATGTTAGCATAGGGTTTAAAAAAGGTTAGCATGAGGGGCGAGGTTAGCGGTCACAGTTGTTCTTATGACGGTATTCGTATGACAAAGAATTCACGCTCGCTTGTTCAAATTCCTAATAATCTATTATGTTAAATGCGTTTGGCCAGAGACATAAAAAGAGAAACACATGAAACAATCAACACAGATCAAGAGTTTGTTTAGCAAAATGTAAATTTACAGTGTTGTGTTGTGAGAAAAGGTCAAGTACAAACTCTCGATCTTTAAAGTGAACGTTCTCTCGTCGCATCTCATCACCGAAACCTCGTCATCCATACCAGGAAGTAAAATATCACCGTGCTTCACCTACACACTGGACTCTAAATAAACGGACGCAGTGTGATTGTTAGAGGAGATGATCGTGAGGAGATGACCGTGAGAGTGCTAACTGCCCCGAACACAAGATAGCATCTTCACATGATGTCTCTGAGGAAGCTCTTGTTATGGCCTTCACACCGTTTGTTTTAAGATGTTTTTGTCTGTCCGTTACGCAGCTGGAGGCTCAGCTACCACGTGGTCATTGGGAGAAAATTAGGTTGATAAAATGGCGTCATCAAATTGTATAATGCAGCAAAGATTATTTGAATTATTTAGAATTTTAATTTGCTTTGTTCTCTTGCACTCTTTCTTTTTCTGTCCCCAAATGGAATCTCCTGCGGCGTTTATTACTGCATGTTTGAGCTTCATCCTCGCTAAGTCACAGGGGAGAGTGTATATAAATGTGATATCACAGATGACTCATTCTCTCTCTCTCTCTCTCTCTCTCTCTCTCTTTCTCTTTCTCTCTCTCTCTCTCAGGAGTGGTTTGTAATCTGTGTGTTGATGGTGGCAAATAAATGAAGCGTGGGAGAACCCGTCCCCTCGCTGTGAAAATCACACCGGTCACAGCGCCTCTGAGTAGAGAGCAGAACAGAATGACAGCAAAGAAGTCTGGACTACCGAGTCATGACCTTTAATCCCTCAACGCCCTAAAACTCGGGGCACGGAACTGAGACGGGATCAGATGCGGACTGAGATGGACGCATTAACAAAGCTAATATCACATTCACACAAAGCACTGGGGAAGAGAAGAGAAGAGAAAGGAAGAATAAATGAGTGGGGAGAAGGTTAAAAAAGGTGGGAAGAATGTTAACAAGAAGAAAAGGGAAGAGAGGAAAAGAGGAAAGGAAAATGATGACGAAAGTAAGGGGCTGGTTAGGACAATAGATAAAAGAGAAAGAGAGGAGAAGATGGAGCGATGGTGAAGAAAGGCTGATCGGTACAGAGGAGAGGAAATTAGATGAGAAAAGAGATGTGGTGAAGAAAGGAGAGGAGAAGAGGATATAGATGAGGAGAGGAAATTAGGATGGGGAAGAGGAGAAAGGAGCGGTGAAAAACCGCAGTGAGAAGAGAGGAGGATGGTGAAAAGAAGAAAGCAGAGGAGATAGATGTGAATGAACGACAGAAGAACAGGATAGAGAAGAAGAGAGGATTGCAAATAAGTATGGTCTAGAAAGGAATGGAAGGGATGGAGAGGAGAGGTGGGTGCTGTGGAAAGGGGGATGGTGTGAAGAGAGGAGAAACGTATGGTGAACGGAGGAAAAGAAAGGAAATTAGATGAGAAGGGAGAAGGATGGTGAAGAAAGAAGAGTAGAAGAGGATATAGAAGGGAAGATGAAATGAGGATGGTGAAGAGGAGTGATGAAGAACAAGAGATGAGAAGAGTGGAGGATTGTGAAGAGAAGAAAGGAGAAGGATGGTGAATAAAGGACAAGAAAACCGGATAGAGAAGAGAAGATGAGAGGATTACAAATGAGGATGGTCAAGAAAGGAAAAGAAAGATTGGTGCAGAAAGGAAAGAAGGGTTTGATGCTCCAGGTGTGGAGAGGAGGAGATGAGTGGAGAGAAGGGGGAGAAAAAATGAGGAAAGGAAATGAGTATGGTCAAAAAATGTTTCCACATTAGATAAGGGCGAGGTAAATAAATGAGAGAAGGATGGAGAAGAGAAGAGGAGAAGATGTCAGAGTGAAGAGAAGACAAGAAACACGTCCTGATCTTCTGAGTAAACACGGGCAGAGCTTAAGTTTGAGCAGCCAATCACAAACTCGATTGTGTGACATCACCATTAAACCTTTTTTAGCTTGACTCACTGCTTAGCATAAAATACTGGATTTAATTACACAATATTGTAGTTTAGCAACATTAGCTAGGCTAGGATAGGCTAACGTTACCTCCTATCTGACTTTAGTGCTAAGCAGTACATCAAACTCTAGATGTGAGAAGAAAGGCTAGTGGTAAATTTGGCAAAGCAGGGCGGCCTGTCACTCAGGACGGGAAAGTGAGGAGACGATGGAGTGGTGATTAGAGATGAAACATGGAGGAGGTGTTTTTGAGAAGTGGGATGTGTGAGGTGATGACTGATGCTCTGAGGATGAACCATCTCTTCCAGAAGATACATGACTAACCGTGCTCCTCCCATCTCCTGCGTTCACACACACACACACACACACACACCAGTGTTGGCTAGATGACTGATGTACTAATAGAATATTTTAGACTTCTTATCTGACTGGTTTACGTGGTTTAATATACAGCACTTCTGTGCAGAACTCTGTACTGCTTTAATAAAATTACAAAAACGCAAAAGGAACATTTAATCATTGACTTCTTTTATTATCTTCACATGCATTCAAAATATTAAAAGTATTAGATCAATAGGCAATTTACAATATCATTTTAACATTAGATGAAATCCATTTAGATCAGAGAGACATGAGAACCCATTTTTAGGTACTTGTCAGAACTTAAGGTCAACAAATCACAATATTCATGAAGTTACGCAAAACCTTTTGCGCATCATATGAATAGACCTACTGCAAGAATCACGTAGCTAGCTATCGTTTAGCTAACAGCTCCATCTCCATCAACTATTAAAAGATACTGTAGCCGTGATAAATAGATCTACCTAACTAAACAAGCCAGCTAGTTATATGTTTTAGCTAACAGTTTCAGTGCAATCCACTATTAATAGTCAGATGATGAATAGATCTACTAGAAGAAACCGTATGCAACATATGTTTAGCTAACAGTCCCAAATCTGTCTACTATTAACCGTTAGCTGGAATAACTAGATCTACTGCAAGAGTCCACACATAACTGATCCAGACTGCTAGCTAACTCTATGTTTAGCTAACAGTTCCATTGCAATCCACTATTAATAGTCAGCTGGGATGAATAGAGAAACTTCAATAAACTATGATTCAGTGATTTAAAAGATGTAGTCAAGCGATCCAATAAAACGTAATCTGATTAGACTTAGTTTCAAATGTATCCTACTCTAATTATTATTACTCTAATTATAACCTACTCTAATTACAAGTATTTACTTTTTGTAATCAGATTATTTCATCCAGATAGTCCACATAGTCCATTTTTACCTAACCCTGACTATCATTACTCTCCAGACACATAATGTGAGCATAAAAGAGAAACAGAGCAAACTGTGGAACCTCGCAGTGATGAAAGCCGCGATGAGGTCATCATGCTTGGATCAGAATCTGCGAGCACACATATCACCACTCAGCTTCTTCCAGACACAGTTTAACAATGGCCTGTTTCAGATCGACAGAACCGATGATGACAGGCTTCGTGTCATATTTTGGATGAGATGATGCTGGAAATGTTAAATGTATCTGTCAGACAGTGGTGGTGCTGGAGAACTGTCATAACACAGTCCAGAACTGAGAACCGATATGAGCTTAGACTCGTCATTTAATTGGCCGTTCTTTAATGATCATGTATTGAACATTTAGGCCAAATTAGCCAGGACTTCCTCATAACTTCCTCCCATGAATAACATTCAAATCTAAAGATAACTTAGCCTGGTTCAGTATGTTCTCCTACACACCAGGCAACATTTAAGGCACTTAGCTTCCTTAAATAAATGGTTCTCTCTCCAAAATTCAACCAGAGGTACTGCTAAGTTTCTTGATCTGGAATCAGGTGTGTAAGTGCTAGCATGGAACACAATCCTGCACCTCCACCATCAGCCTTCTGATGATACCACTGTGCATTAGAGGGAGGTTTGGATGGGGAGTGTGGGATTTAAGCGAAAGCTTCAGTGGATAAGTCTGGCGGGAGTTAGCAAGATCATCAACATCGATTACAGCGCCATCAAGTCCACCATGATGATACAATAGTTCATTTACATGATTATTTAATCCAAAGCGACTTACACCTGAGACATGATGCAGTTGAGGGTTAAGGGTCTTGCTCAAGGACCCAACAGTGGGCAGCTTAGAGGAGCTCAGATTTGAACCTTCTGATCAGGAGCCCAGAACCTTAACCACTGAGCCACTACTGTTAATAGTGATCTCAAGATGGAGTTATGAAATAACTGGAGTTTGGGAGAAAGACCACACCTGAAACTTCCTATAAATTTCCATCTCCTCCTTTCGTTCCTCGTGATGGAGTTTCCACACCCACCACCTTCTTCCTACTATTCAACGACTCCTACCTAAGGCTCTTCAGTGAGGGTCCTGAAGCCTCTCAGAACTCCAGCCCAAGTTCTCAAAGTTCTCCTCCCCATTACACTTCCACAATCACTCTCCATACCACTTTCAGCTGAAGGTGGGGTCTGCACTTCCAAAGCACGTATTCAGCTTTGTAATCTATTCCATTCCTATAGTGGTTTGAAAGGCTGAACACATCAGGTTACCACCTTCCACCTTTAAAATCATCATGATCTTCATCATCAAAATCAAGGAGGAGTGACCATGTGATCAGATAGCATTAGTAGCTCATTGGTTAAGGTTCTATTCTGGTGACTGGAAGCTTGTGAGCTCTAATTTCAGGACTACCAGAGAGCCATTGCTGGCCTACAGACCCTGCTCAGATCTGTGACTGGATTCTGCCTCACTTCTAAGTCACTTTGGATAAAAGCATCTGCTAAATGAATAAATGTAATCAACATTTAATACTTTTCATGCTACATTATCTCTCGTGCTGCGTGTATATTGGAACGAAAGGCTCTTGGCTTAGCATGCTATCATGTTCCTCTTGTTGGCCACGTTGCTGCCCTTCCTGTAATAGTACTCCTGACCCCATTTGTCCTCTGCAGCACGGGTAATGCATTTCAGCACGACTATCCAAAGAGACAGCACCTGCCTGAACCAGGTAACATGCTAAATCAGGTGGAAGATTGGAAGATAACATTAAGTTACATTGTGTTGTTCTTGCCCTTTCCTCATGAAAAAATTCCAGACCTCTTTTTTTTTTATAAAAAGGGAAAACATGTGATGTGCTTTAGGGAGGCTGCACAAGTGCACAATAAGTGAATGTCTGCAGATTTACAACATTAATGCCTTAAGTCTATATTTATTTAACAATAGAATATTCCTACTTTTTCCAAATTGTTTTCTGAACTTTTCCAGACGTTCCAGACATTCCAGACCTGCCCAAGAACCCTGATTACGTTACCTTTTGTTGTGTCACTTTATGTTTTAGATGCCCAGATGCTAAGTGTTGTTCTTCAGGTGTGAATCACATCCATATGTTTTTCAACGGAACCAAGTTACAGTGCGTCAAAACATGTTCAGTCATTTTTACACACACACATATACACACACACACACATATACATACACACAAACACACACATATATACACACACAAATACACACACACACACACACATATACATACACACAAACACACACATATATACACACACACACTATACTTGCAGCTATACTAACTAACTAGGAAATGTTTTACGAAAATGTTACATCTCCCATGGCAGTGGTAGCTCAGTGTTAGAATAGAATAGAAAGCTCCTTTATTGTCACATAAACAAGTACAGTACAGTGAAATTGATTCTTCACATATCCCAGCATGTTGGTAAGCTGGGGTCAGAGCACAGGGTCAGC